>SEMN01000278.1:452500-466818 GCA_005408345.1 Macquaria australasica
ACAGTGACAGAGCAGAGACTTTCTTGTCTGATTCTCTTTTTAGGTTTTTTTTTTTTTTAAGAGAAAACCATGAGGTGGAAATGGGGAGTAACCTGGGTGAGGGTAGCGGTGGAGGAGGAGGAGGAGGAGGGGGAGGAGGAGGGGGGTGTTAAAAGGTAAATTAAAAACCGAAGGTCCAACAAAGGGGTAGGAGGGAATGAAAGATGTTGATAGAGGGAATGAGCGGAGCCAATTAGTGAAAGGAAGAGAGGGGAACGGTAATTAGGGAGAGAAAGGAAGGAGACTTTAAAATGGAAGTTTGATCTTTCAGGAAGATTTAGGGAGAGAGAGGGGTGGGGTGGGGGTGGGGGGGGGGGGACAGATGAAGCGACAAAGAAATTGAAACCAAACATGGCAATAAAGCATGGAGGGACTGGAATCCACAGATTTAAAAAAAAAAAAAAAAAGACATGGATAGATTGGCTTATAAGGTGAAGATGGAGACAGACATCGGGGTAAGAAGGGGAACTAAACGGAGGAAGTTGAGTTTACGACTAGCGAGAAATAGTTGCACAGAGAGTTCCTGGGCATAAACATAATTTTTATTGGATTTTTTTTTTTTTTTAATGTGTGTTTTCTTTCGCCTTTGTTTTTGGGTCACTGATGTTGTTTGGCAAACCCAGAGTGTGTCCAGTGCCAAGAGGATCAATTTGAAATTCAGTATGAACAAACTCCAGAGGAAGGAGTCTCATGGGAGAAGTGATGGGAAAAGCGTGTGTGTGTGTGTGTGCTTGAGTACACAATGGTTTGTTTATATGTATTTATTCAATTTAACGTGTGTGCATACATGGATCTACGCCTCAGTGGCCAATCTGGACGCATATGTGTGCACGTGTGTGTGTGTGTGTGTGTGTGTGTGTGTGTGTGTGTGTGTGTTGAGTTAGTGAAGGAATGCACATTTGATTGAGTACAGACTGCACATAAATCTGGCCTTTAACTGTACACAGACACACAACACTGACCCTGACCCCAGACTGTCAAACCCCCCACCCCTCACTCACCCTCACTCACCCTCACTCACCTCGCTGGCGGCCCAACGCGTATCTCTGGCTGCTTCCATTGTGGCTCTATGCCTCACATCAGCCTGTTGATGTGTGCATGTTTTTGCCCCTGGCATCCTGCACAGGTGTGTTTATGTTTAGGATAAGTGCATGACAGGAGGCAGAATTGCCACCAGGTACACTGCAGCAGAATATTAAATAAAAAATGCGAGAAACAAACAGCTCCTCTGAGTTTGGCTCCGATGGGTCTTTTCTGTCAACAAAGCCACAATGAGCCTCCAGCTCTGTCTCTGACACGTTAGCGAGATGACAACAAATATGCAAGACAAGTCAGAGGATGGATCACATTCTGAGAAAGAAATATGACACTTGTAAAGTAAAAAAATTAAAAAGTAATCTGATGGCTACAGTACGTGGATTTTAGTGATTTTGAATGATGAACTCACCTAAAGAGAGCAGAGAATCATTCTTGATCTTGGCAACACCGATCTGTGATAAAAACTTATAAACTCCAGGTTCACCAACTAGCTTTTTCTGGAGCTTTCAAGCACATCCCACTGTCTTCTTCATCGAATGAAAATTTCTCAGGTGTCGTCAGGTGTCATAAGTGCAGAACTTCGGCTGGTGACGACCCCTAAACAAGTTCGGTCACTGAAGAAGACAGTGGGATGGGATATGATTCTGGAAAAAGCTAGTAAGTGTACCTTGAGTTTATGCTGCATTCACACAACGTCGGCAGAATGGGAAGGACAGTAAAACGTCCAGTTATTCTGACTTGTGAGTGTTCACTCATTGTTCCAAAGTGGTTACCCCCACTGATGGCCCTGTGGTCTCATCATTTAATTAGCCTAAATTAGCTAACTGAATTAGTTTGATAACAAATGAAATCACATAAAAAAAAGTGTATAGCTCATTTTATCTTAAATTACCTGACTCGATTCTATTAGTTGTATTATATTGGATTTAATTTAGATATAACTGCCAGTGATGAAGGATTTGCAGCCATTTTCTCAACCGTTTGATGACACTTCTGCAGTTCTTTTCAGCTGTCAGAAATTCCCGATATCTCCAACATTAGCTGACGGGAAGGGTTTTGCCGACTTTGCTGCTCTAAATCACATTCTGGATGATATGACATGAGCCTGGCGTTAAAGCACTTTATCACAGGAACTTTTTCTTTCTACAACGCACATGTAGCAGTTTGGAAATGAACTCACATTATGAACTGAACTGAGGCTGTGTTCAGACTCGCAATCCAAATCAAATTATCAGTATGTCCAGATTGTAGTTAGATTTCTTTCATCAAGTCTGGATAGAACAAAACTCCATAAAAACAATTCACAGAAATCTGATTAAAGATTTACAGGTGTCGATTTCTAGAAATGTGTCTGCAGACTCTCAGATTGGATTTAAATCTGTCTTTTAAGTCATTCACAACATGACATCAGTGTTAAACTGCGAAACACGTGAAACATGGCTGGATACATCAGTCACTTCTGTCCCTAATGTTGTCTAATATTGTCCTCCGGTGTGGTAGAGGAGTTCTGCACAGTGACTAGATAACACTGAAGTGTGGAGAGTGAGAGGATGTAGCCTGCAGCATGTTGTTTTGGTTCTGGAAAACACACCACGGATGATGTTTCAACCTTTTGTTCCAAAATCAGGCTGCTTGATTTGATTAATGTTAAATCTTGTCAAGTTTTACAATGTATGCTCACCAAAAGTATGCCCTGACAATATACTGTAGTCATCCTAATCAAAGTTGCTCTTTAAATGATAAACATCTAATTTGGACTGGATTCATACATACTAATGTTTCCTTTCTGTTTAAGACCTCTTTCAAGTGGTTAGAGCAATGGAGGGCAACCTCTTTTGGCACTGGAGCTAGTTTTTCCTGGACCAGACTGGAGAGATTAACTTGCACATGGTTTTCCCACAATACCAAATTCTGTTTAAGTGCTTGTTTAAAACCTCAAATGGTGGTGCATGTTGGGAAAGATGAAATACTAGTCCTCTCAGATGGAAGCGGTGCAACACCCACAGACACTGGGTCACTGGTTTACCAACACAGTCTGATGTGTAAAAAAAAAAAAAGGGTGTTACAAGGCTCTTTTTGCCCCTGAATGCAACATTGAGCCCCAAAATTCAACTCTGAACCCCGACCCTGCGGTGGTGTTTAACTTTGACCTGTTTGGAGCTCAGGAGCTCTGGCGCCTGAACCTCATGTTCAGCTCTGTATTGCAGATGGCAGCCAGACTCCAGAGTGCCACATCTGACTTTACATCAGCGAACAAACCGTAGATAAAAATATGATCTGTTGTGAATAATGAAGCTCCCCTGCGTGTGCATGTGTGTAACCGTAACAGTATGTGTGGCCAAACGTGTAGAGAGTCACACACACATGCACAGAGGCGGGTCATGGTCGGTCGTTGTAGGGAACCCCTGTGTTACTGTAATGCAATCCTCCCACGGAGAATGTTCTGGTTTCAACCCTGCCCTGCAGAGTGTGCTTCCACTGCCAGGTACACAGACACAGCCCCAAGCCTGCAGGGCTCCCCCTTGAAGTCAGGTTATATGCCGACTATAGTGTAGTTACTCAATATATAACATTATATAACAACAACATGGCTCTGGGTTTGAGTTATCTCAGTTTACTCGTACAAAAGAGCAGTTGTTTTAAGCCACAGCGCAGGATGCTTTTAGATATGTCAGCGCTCAATCAAAACAACAAGAGACTTTCACGTCTGGCAATCATCTCCGAGCATGTGGCTGCAGACAAAAGGAAACGGTTTGGAACAGTTTAGGTTGATTTTTGCCAAGGAGAATTTTCTTTCTCCGTCCCAGGCTCCTTTTTTTTCTTTTTTTTTTTTGTACCTGTTTATTCCTTCTGAATGCGACCCTTTTTGCACACTGTGTGTCCTTTTCCTTCAGGGCTGTTTACTCTGAGAGTCAACGATGTCGTGTTGATTTCGGGGTGTTTTGATGCTAATGGAGGATATGCTGTGGGAGGACCCCGTGGCTTGATGAGCTCCAAATGTTCAGGCGTCACTGAAAGATGCTTATTGCTTCTGACAGGTGATGAGGCTTTTGCGGTTGAAGAGATCGGAGAAGGCTTGGCTGACGGGGGCTGTCCTAGTTGACTGATTTCAAGGTGTGTGTGGGAGCATGTGGGAGTTGCCCGGGCCCAACCACAGTGTTTCAGAAAATAGTCTGTTAGGATGCTTTGATGTAGCCGACAACTCAGGGTCAACAGGTAGTGAAAGAGTTACCAGTGATGAAGGAGGCTGTTTTTTTCTTTTTAAATCAGGCAGCTGGGGAGTTGTTTGCTCAGGTTTTGTCCATGTCACTCTGATGACAAGCATTTCTAATCCTGTTTTAATTTGAAACTGTCAGTTTCCCAATCTGTCGTTAAAACTCAAGTCATTGGATGAACACAGCTTTTTTTCAGACAGCTTGAGCTTGTTAGGCAAGTTTGGAAGCAGAATCGTTCACTTTAAAAATATATGTCATCACAATTACTCGTTACCATGTCATCATTGCAATTTGTAACATAATCAAAGGGATCAACCCTACTACTTGTCAGTGTATGCTGATGATTTGTTTTCTTTCTGACTACTTCACATGTGTGCGTAAAGGCTACAGATTTTTAAAAAAAACTAAAAAATGTCTCTTAATTTCTGGACATGTTCTTCTGTTACACATTTTATAAAGACAAAATGTCTTTCTTAATGTAATTATAACACATTCTTGTTTTAAATAGCACAGCAGACAATACATTTTTGTGTATTGAGTAGTATAGAATACATAACATCATTACGTTTCTAGCCAACCCCGTTTAGGAGTGCATACAGATGCGTCAAATGTAGGCGGTTGAGTCAGAGGAAAAAGGTGTTGACTGTTTTAGGTCAGAACTTGTTTTCTTAGAACCACTGAAAATGCGTTGAAGGTAAATGTTTTGCAAGTGTGTAAGCCATTCACTTAAAATCTCTTTTTCATCCTGTGGGGCCAACCGTGATGGATAGATGAAAGAAAAAGAAAAAGAAAAGAGGCAATGGAGGGAGAGTAGGAGAGCTAATCGGGGTTAATTGGCTGCTGTTATTTTGACTCGAGGCAGAAAAGAGATAAGAGTGTCGAGAGGAGCAAAGGAAGAAAAGTGGGGAGGAGAAAGGTATGATGAGAAAGAAAGGAAAGTTTGAGTGCAGTGTGACTAGTTTGAGAGGAGAAAGGATTTAAACTGGTGAAGCAACGGGAGGCCCGAGGTGAGTCAGAGAAAGACAGAGTGAGCGAAAGAGAGAAAGCTGACAGGGTCAAACACACTTGTGCAATACATAATTCACACCTGTTGAACAGCAGCATGTTTTGCCCATAATTACAAGCATGAATCACTGCCTACCGTCTGGGTGTCAGGAGAGAGAGCGCAGACGGGGAGGAAGAGGATGACGGAGAGCAGAGATAACGAAGGAAATGTGTGTGTCGCGTTCGAGCGAAAGGGCCGAGGAAGTGTTGAGAGAGAGAGAGTTAGAAAGTAAAGGGAGGGAGCGTGAAAGTGAAACCCAGAGACAGGAACCATGGGACAAAGAGAAGTGGACGAACATGAAGTTCCCTAATGTTGAAAACCACCTTTCAGCTCCAATTTTCTCTGTTTGAAACCAGAGACAGGGGCACTAAAAGGTTTCCAGTGTTATAACCCCCCAACACCCCCACCCCAGACACACACACACACACTTACCAGCACACACACACACACACACACACACACACACACACTCAAAATCATTGTATACACTCAGTGCAATGTGAATTTAATCCACATATATAATTACAGCTACAAACATTCTCACAAACACTCACACACTAACATAAAACACCCACACAAACACTCTGAAACCTAAACAAGAAGTCATGCAAACATACAACTGATACAAACACATTAATGTTTGTGATTGTAAAGAAAGCCACATGTCTTTGTTTTTGAGATATCGGTCAGGAATGAACATGTGTGTGTGTGTGTGTGTGTGTGTAAGTGGCTGTTTGCCTGACAGGCTGGTGCATTGAACATAGGAGCCATTTGTCTGACTGTCTGAAGCTGTTAAGCGAGGTTTTATTTGAAGCCAGAGTAAACCTCCGACAGCCAGAAACCTCTAAAATTAGATTGGACACGGAAAAAGCTTTATTGGCAGTGTCAGATGACTCTGACCTGGCAATATGTAAACAGACGAGGCCATCGCCATAGAGACAAAGAAATAAACCAGAATATTGTAAAAATTCCTCTAAACAGTGTGACGGTGCAGCGACTGGAGCAAAGCTTGGAAACTGTTGCTGGAGGTGATTTTTGTCTGTTGAGCTCTCAAATCATCAAATTCATTAAAAACCAAGCATCCAAGTTAAATAACCATATAATGTCTGAGAAAATAATGAGGCTGAGATAAATTTCTCCTCATTGTTATGATTACAAATACCTCTGCAGAGTGTGTTAATTATCACTTGGACTCCCATGATGTGGGTGTCATTAAAGAAACATCTCACACTGTCTGTCTGAGTTTTAATCAGTCTTTTATTTCTTAATTTCTCCACACAGTCCATCAACACCAGCTCGTCTTGCTATTGGCTGCTGCCATGGCAACGGCCCTGGATTCTTCGCACAACCTGGCCAGTGAGAGGAGTTCGATAGAAAGCACGTACGAGCTGACCAAATTCCTGGAGTATCAGCTCAAGGAAATCAAAGACATATATGTGAGTAATTATTTTGTGACACCGTTCTGTTTCAGTACAATATCTATATATATTACTGATTTAATCACAGACGGAAACACTGCTACAAAGGCTCCCATTAAAGCAGCTATAATTCATATTTTTTCATAATAAGAATGTATCAATGACAATCTGAAAACAATGGGACAATGTGAGAGGGTTCGCTCATAATGATGAACCTACAGAGAATTATCACCTGAATCTGCAGCTCCCCTCGGCTTTATGGAGCTTTGAGTTTCAGCTCATCTGTTCGTCCACAACTTTACTGTTTTGGTTCACTCTCATCGCTCTCACAGCGTCGTTTTCGGCCGCAGCAAGCAGCTGTTTTCATTGAAAAAGCTCTAAAGACATACCACTTGTACACTACCTGCTCAGCATCAAACAGCAGACCGAGTTAGCAACTAGCTGGTGAACAAAGTGTAGCATTTAGCAGCTAAAGCGCCAGATATTTCCCTCAGGAGTTGGTAGAGACCAAAAACAGAGCTAAAAGAGAGTGGTGTGACTTACATTCACCAGGTCGCAAACACACGACAAAATGGTAATGTTGCTCCATAACTGCTGGATGTGTAAATAACCGACAAATAGTTTAGCATAAATACTGGAAACAGGGGGGAAAACAGCTAGCAGTGTCCCCACCAGCTGCCTGGCAACCTCATGGTTACGACAAAACTCTAGAAAGCACTGTACCCAATCAAGATTGTTGTTTTAAAAAAAATTATTCTTACAGGATAGCACCATGTTATAGTGCTTAACTATCTTAAAGTATTTGGTTTAGCACTTGTGTCTTAGTTTTTTTCTGTGTACTCGTAACATTGTACTCACCATGTTAATTACTGAGACCTGGAAATGTCTCAGCAGTTAACATCGCTATGAAGAAGTCTGACAAGGCAAGAAACACGAGCATTTAGGTCACATCAGACAGGTTTCATCCAAACTCTGCGGTTAGCCAAACTAAATCAGAAGAAAAAACAAAGCCAAACTGTTATCATTGTTGTAAACATCCATCACAGTTTAAAGGTTGACTTCCCGGTTCAACGTTGACCTACTGTCTTGTCAAACTGTGAAATAAGTAATAAACCTTCTCATTCTTTCTTCTCATTTTTGCGTATCTCCTCCAGCTGACCTATCTAGGCCCTCCATTCAACGAGAAAGACTTCTCCCCTCCACGGCCCAACAGTACGGCTCTGTCCCTGCCCAGTGCCGCCACCCGCCTGGAGCTGTGGCACGGCCTGGAGAACCAAGCTCGGCTCGCCCAGAACCAGAAGGCCTACTCTGTCCTGCTGACAGCCGTCAGGGAGTTGGCCCGCTCCACCCTCTGCCCCTCCCTCAAGACCTCCCTGCTGCACTTTTGCACAGGCCTGGATGGGCTGCTGGGCTCCATATCCGCACTGATGACCACCCTCGGTTACGCACTTCCTCCTCCATCTGCAAACACGGAAAGTAACACTGGAGAGCTGCAGTACCCTCAGAGGGGGGCAGGAGGCGACCGACCAGCTCCACTGATGAGCCAGAGCCTTTACAGGTCCAGAGCCGGGACGAGGACAGAGTCCGGTCAGCGTAACAACCAAAGACGAAGCGGGATGAGGGTGGTCGGAGGAGAGAGGGAGGACGGCGTCACTGTAGACGTGGTGGAAAAAAGGAGAGGGAAGGAGGGGAGGAGAGCAGAGGCGACCGCAGCTGGAGGAAGGAGTGGCGGATCGAGGGAGAAGGGAAGAGGAGAAAGAGGGAGGAGAGGGAGGAGGGAAGAGCCAGAAAGCGGGAAATGGACCGCCAGCGAAGAAGAGAGAGTAGGGGAGGAGGAAGAGGAGGAGCTGGAGCGATGGGGGAGGAGGAGAAGGTTGTTGAGTATCAATGAGGATGGAGAGGAGAGGGAGCAGCCTGAACCCAGGGTAGAGGTGTCATACCTGGGCACAGAAGGCTCCCTTCCACAACCGATCATCCAAACCAACAACAACAACAATCAGTACAGCTACAACCTGAACTCACGTCACCCAGACACACTCAGAAAAGAAGATGGATTTATTGTAGAGAGAATCAGAGGGTTAATGATGGAGGAGGAGAAGCAAACAGACATGGAAGCTACCTCCTCTTCCTCCACTTTCCATCAACAGCGTCGGCCTCCCCGCTCCCTCCTCTCCCCCACCCTCCAACCTCCTCTGTCCACCCTCTCCCTCCTCTACCAGTTCGGAGCGGGTGATGAGCACACCCTCCTCTCCCAGCCTGTCCCTTTGTCTTTACAAAGGGGCACCTCCCTCCTTTCGCCTCCTCTGACTCCGCTCCTTTCCTCCACCTCCTCCTCCTCCTCCTCTTCTTCGCTGCTGTCGGTGCGGCCGTCGATGAATGACTTTGCCAGGAAGGTGGAGGGATTTTGGATATTGCGAGAGCTGCAGAGTTGGCTGTGGCGATCGGCGAAGGACTTTAACCGCCTCAAGAAGAGACTCCGAGGCTGAAACACTGAGACGAGACTGGACACTGAGACGGCAACACACACACACACACACACACACACGAGTGCAGTATATCGGAAATCTATTATTTGCACAAAATCTGAGTGGAAACAAACTGAGAGCTTTAACGGACAAAAGCACATAAACACATTCATGCTTAACACATTCATTCATACCGTCCTGGAATAAGTGAATGAAGGACTGTTTGGCAGGTCACCAGAAGTGCTAATGGAATATAACACACACAAAGCCAACACATTACCAGCACTGTCACCCGCCTGATGCACACAGCAGCTCACTGAGCGAGAGACACACACACTCAGACTGGGCTGAGTTACCGGACTTCACGGCTCATAGATCAACAGAAATACCACTGTAGGTGGTTAGACACACACACACACACACACGAGGGGGGGTAGACTGAGTGACAGGCAGAGAGACAGACAGTGCAGCCATTGAGCGAGAACTGATTCAGTGACCCCAGATGTGTGAATCAGCAAACATTCATTTTCTCTAAAGGAAGAAGGGAAAATGTATGAATGGGTAAAAGACAAAAGGAGAGGAGGAAATGGCCAGAGGGATGAAGAGGAGAGGAAGAGGCAAGAATAGGGGAGGAAGACGGGAGGAGGCGTGAGTCAGGGGGATGAGCACTGGAAATAACGGGCAGAGGGGTATTGCTGAGTAATCAGAAGTCGGTTGGTCAGTTACAGTAACTCTACAACAGCGCTACACATACTGTCCAGACAGAGAGGTGGTCAAACACACACACACACACACACACACACACACACACACACACATACTTATTGTGGTAGTTGGTGCCTTAACATACCATTCACTTCTATGCTACTTTTGATTCAGAGCTCACTCATTTGTACCACTTTTTAATCATTTCATTTCATAGCAAGAAATATTTAACACAATCTTAAAATGTTTTTAGAATAGAATAATTTTCCAGCAGTTGTGTGTGTGAAGAAATAGTTAAACATTTTGGGAAATACGCTCATTTGCTTTCTTGCTGAGAGTAAGATGAGAACATCAAAACCACTCTTACGTTTGTAGATGTGGGTCTGAACACCCAGTCGGACTGGTGGCCGACTGTCACCAACTGTGCACAGAGCTCTGTGCTGGTTTCAGTTCATTAACAAACAGACACAGAGAGAACCTAAACCAAAATACTAAAGTTATCACTCATGCATCCATATACTCTACTGTTGCTTTTTAGACAGGCTCATATTGGATCAGACCAGCCCTCTTGAAGTTTGGCAACAAATCAAATATCACAAATGACAACCTGTGGCCGGGACAGTATGTACGGCGGGACTTCCTCTAACCTGTTGCTTTGACCATAAGCAGCTTCAGTCTTCATGCTAAACTAACTTAACTGTCTTCTGGCTCCAGTTTCATGTTTGACAGACAGATTCAGTATGAAAGTGGTATCAATCTTCTCATCTAACTCTCAGAAAGAAAGCAAATAAGCACATTTCCCAAAATGTTGAACTGTTCCTTTAAGTAACTTCACACTTTTAAACACAATTATTCACATTGAGGTGAATTTTTTCATGCCTTTTAAAGCATGAAATCAGAGACTTTTTTCCCTTTGGCAACTTACAGATGGCTTAATTTTCTTTTCAGAATAAATCTATTGTCTTTGCAATGTGCCTTGGATGATGTGGCTAAAGGTTATGGATCATATCTCTATAATATTTATTGAACAAGATGTTTATTTATTTTTCTCCAGTGTGAAAATACTGTATTGTAACTCAAGAGAGAATAAATACTAGCTTTTGTACAGAGCGTGGTGTTATTGGTCATTTGGGAGCCCATTGGGAGGAGAGACAAAAAAGAAATGCATATCGGATTTTTGTTTGCAATGGTTTTAGTTTTATAGGGATGGTTTCGGGTGATTGGCACAAGGGGAGAGGAGTTTGGGGTCGGGGCGTTTTCTGGAAAACAAAGGCCGGCTCACATTCATGACAAAAAATGGAGCGGGAGAGAGGCGGGGTATGAGAGAGTTTTTATTTGTCTGTCCTGGTGAAAATTTACGATCTCTCGTTTTTCCTTTCATCTCTCTCTTCCCACCTCCCACTGCATCATCCCTCCTCCCACTTTGCTTTCTTTTCTCATCACACTATCTCACGAAGCTCCTCTTCCCCCAAAAACATCCCTCTGACCTGAGACAGCGAGGGATTTACATGAGCACAAACAGGCACAGGTACAAACACACCCCTCGTAATCCCACCGACCGCCCAGCTCTCTTGTTGTGTCTGTCGATTCAATGCCGCCGTTCTCCCTGTCTCTGTCACTGCCTCTGCTTCTTATCGCCTTTGCACGTCCCTTGTCTTCTACACCCACTCTTTTATCACTTCCTCACCTGTTATCTTCTTTCTTCCTTTCTTGTTTGGCTTTATTGCTTTCAACTATGCTTTTTTCCCACGTGCTCTGCGGCTCTCTGGCTCCCTCTTCTCGCCCCAGGCCAGATATTAAAGGATCAATGAGAAGCTCCCTTCCATCACCTCCGAGGTACACACCTGCACACAACCGCACACACCCTCCCTGACACAAATGTGGACCATGTGCTGACAAACAAGTGCACACATGAACCTTAAAAAGCAGCATTAGCCGAGCAGGAAGTGACTTACAGTATATGGGAGGTCGACTGTGCCAGCGCTGACACATCATCACATAGTCATGACTCTCACTAAGTGGGGGAAAGGGTTAATGCTGACAGAGACATTACACATATGTATAAACACACATACACACACACACACACACACACGAGACGCTGTGTGTTTTTTACATTTAGTAAGCAATGACTGAGGGCCGCCAGTAGTCAACAAAGGCAGCTTTGTATGGTCTGTGTGTGTGTGTGCGTGCGTGCGTTTATCTGTGTACGTGTATTGTTTGACCGTGTGTGGGCTTGCAAACGCAGCACGTGTGTGAATCATTATCTCTATGTGTCAGAACTTTGTTGGAATGAGGCTTGTCATGCATAGCTATCTAACAGCCATCACTTACCGTTGTCTCTCTCTCTTTCTCTCTCTGTCTGTCTCTCTCTCTGTCAGCGAGGCAGAGACAAATTGCTGTAACTAATACGTAACAGGATAGCTGAGCCCCGTTTGTATGACTCAGCTGGCGAGTCCTTCGATAAGAACAGATACTGTGAGTGACAAGGCGTCGACATTATTGACTCTGCTGCTCAGACAGGCCTGTCTGTCCGATTGGCAGGCTGTGATATAAGACTTACGGCCTACAGAAGAGTTGATGTGCGGGCCATCTTGTTTAAGAACTTTTACTTGCTCTTGGAGAGCACCTCTACTGTTCTTTTCTTTGGCTCCATCGCTCCACACTTCACCTCCTTTTAGTCTTACAGAAAACCACCAAGATTTTGGGAAATTCCTCCGTGTCCCCCTATGGAGGTCAAGCGCTATAGTGCCTCATTTTATCACTTCTACATACATCATGTTGAATGATAGTACTGTAGGCTACTGGCATCATCTCAAAATTGAAGGTAGAAGAAGAAGACGAAGAAGAAGATCGAACTTTTTGGGATTATTAAAGTAGTACTGCACTGAGTTAGCATTGTACTCCCATAACATTGTTGGACTCACAATGGACAGTTTAAAAAATAATCAAAATTGATGCAGCAGAATCAATGATATCGTCTTTTTTATTCCACTCATTCCTCTTCCACCTACATTACCCACAATTCAACTCAACCGCTGACAGTTTGGATGGAGATTCGGGACGTCACTTCATGCAATTTATGAGGCTTCACGCAGCTCCTTCTCGGACTATTGTTACATATACACTCTTACTCCCCAAGACCTGTAAACAGACTTTAATGTGTACAATTGGTGGAGTTGAAGACCTTAAGGACTATTTAGTCTGTCTAAGAATTGCATAGTACACTTACTACATAGATACTGTTAGGTGACTGGAAGTTGAAGCACTTCCAAGGCTGGAATAGTCAAAAGATGAGCAAATAAAAATGTAGTAAGCTAAGTCCGAGCAGTTCAATATGAATCATCTGATCAGAAGCTAATTCTTTTGCATGCACGGCTAACACTTAGCTGAAGCTAAAGATTATGCTTTGCAGACTGTGGTCCAGTGTTTATTTTCCCAGTTGCAACAACGAATCATTTTGAATCTTTTACAGCTCTGATTCATGCTGCCGAATGGCTTCTTCTCCATAGTGGTATCTAGTATATCACAGTATTTATAGCCATCCTCCATACCAAACTGTCAGAAAAAAAAACATGGTTTCCCAGAAACAGTGTTGAAATAATTAAGACTGATGGCCGTAATCATTTATCTATATGGGAGATTGGCTTGTTTTTATGTTGAGGAACATTTAAGACATCATTGAAAGAAAACTGTCAAATGGAAAAAAAATACTTCCAAAATCTCCCACTGCACAACTCTACAGGAGGCTGTGCACGGCGGATATATATTTGTTTGTTTCACCAAAACATGTTGCTAAAAGCAGTTTTCTAGCTCGGATGCAGAGGTGAGTAAAACACCTGTTAACACTTAAGTCTTGTAGTGGCTCAGTGCTCGTGTAACAAAGGGAATCACAGAAGAAAATATTTACGTTATGTGGTTAGAATGTAAAAAATCTGAATGATGATACATGAGTCAGTAGACACAAAAGATGACTCTGTTGTCTATTAAAGGTCATCTTTCTTATACCCAGATAGCATTCAACTTGATTTTTGTGTCACATGATGATTTTGGTGTGTGTGATCTCATCGTTGAAGCTGACCAATAGACCAATCTCCCAAAAACCTGTGTATGCCTTTAAGATACACAGAGTTCTCGGACCTCCTCTTCCTCCCCGTCTGTCTTCCTCCCTCCTATTTGTTCTTTTTTTTTTTGTCACACTCTGTCTCCCAATATTTTCTCCATATGTCCCTCTGCCTTCTTTCACCGTGTCCATCCATATGCCATCCCCTCTAACTGCATGAGTTGCCATTTTTGTGTCATTTTGTGTCATTTTTGCTTCACTTTTGCCCCATGTGTCCCCTTTTCTCCGCTACAATCAAACCCTTTCACGCTTTCCTCAAATTCCCTCGGC
>SEMN01000278.1:466915-698560 GCA_005408345.1 Macquaria australasica
CTTTTTCCATCTGTCTATTTCCTCCTCTCTTCTTCTCTCCGTCTCCCTCCCTCTCTGTTCTGCTCACCTGCAGCACATAAAAATTCCTCTTTTCTTTCTCCAGAGGATTGTTCAGTCGCTTAGGGATTTACTGCATTCCTCTATGTTTTCTCTCCCTCTTTCTCTCCATATCTGTCTCCCCTTGTTTCTCTCCGTTTTGGCAGCACTACACAGCGTTTGATTTAGCCTATCTTCTCCTTTGTCTTTTTAACACATTTATATCCCTGTTTAAGCCCCTCTGTGTTTTCTTTCTCCATCCCTCCCTGTCGTTATAATAACACATACTAATCCGATACCTGTCGTTTCCATGACCCCACCTTAATTTTTTTTTTTTTTTTACTATTACCCACTATACCTGCCACACCTGGCCTCTCCCTCCTGCTGGGTTTCTGCCATGAGCTGGAACATCCCGCCTCCACTTACTTAGCTGGAGGGCGCAGGGTTGGGCTACAGCTTCCCACTGCCGTTTTTGGGTTGGTGGAGGTGGAGGGGCGCTCCAGGGCCCGGGGCCTGGGATGAGGTTGATTTATGAGTTAATCAATTGGTCGTCCGTGTGAGTGAGCAAAACCGCAGAGGTGTGTGAGCTCTTTCATGTCACTGTCTGTGCTTGTTGACTTAGTCCCTCAGGAAAACACCGGGAGCTGTCGTTCCCCATGTTGCTCAGCTCCTCGACATGTTTTCAAAAGCAATTAGGGAGAAAATGGGGCTGGGTGTTCATTCATCTGATGGTTGAATGGCTTGTATGTGTGGATGTTCATGTGTGGTTGCGTGGGTGTTAAGGTCTTACCAGACCATGAAAAGCAGTAACATCACATTATGTCCACCAGGCAAATTCTGGCCTTCAAAACAAGAAAACAGAAACAAGCCTTGATTTACGATGTCAACTTATCAAATTCTCATGGATAATGTGAGAGCCAACAATTTTCCAACGTTACTTGCACACCCAGCAGACTCAGAGCAACATGGGCATCCCACTGGAGTTATCTTTCCCACCACCTGTTGAAACTTAGCCCAATTACCACAGTTTTGTTAAAACAGTTTTGGTCTGCAATCTCCTAAGAAAAATACCTTTGGCGTGAGGTGTCCTGATGTACAAAAATAACAACGTGGAGGCAAGGAATGCCATTACATGTTCAAACTGTTAAATCTGTTGTTAAAGCTTCTTCAGCCTTACCTTGTCCAGCACTCCATATTCATCAGGACACTTCAGAGTGTACTGTATCATCAACCTTACCAAAGTCAAGAAGAGAAGCTGTGTTCAAATCATCATTTTTTAAAGTTTACTTGTTGTCACTCAGGTCATGGCTAGGCCATTTTAATCAATGAGAGTAGTTAAACATGAAGCAGAAGTACTGTTGCTATGGTTACCCGCAGTTTAATATAGCTTGCACACTGATTTAGAAGAGTGGTTAAAATGTCAACCTAAACTATGTTTGAAGTATTTTAATGTTGTAATGCCACACTATAACGGCCTTTACATGTAACAACTGACGTTTGCAGATTACAGTCAGGGACAATTCTCTTCTCAAATAATTATAATAATAATAAAAATCCTCAAACTTGAGTACTGGTATCATGTTAAGATTTTTCCAGCTTCAAGTCCAGTAAAAATTAAACATGTTTGATGAAATTGTGACATCTCAGATTGATTGATTAATGGGGAGGCAAGAGGCTCAAATCTTAGACCCACACATATTACAAGACAAACTGTGTCGACCGTTCTGTTTTTAGTAGAGCAGTAAACTGAGTAATCTTCAAAATCTGGTGTTTCAGCATCAGAGAAGCACTGTGTGTTTTTTTCATGCAGTTTGGTGTATTTGGTGTGCTTTGGTATTTTTTCTCTCTCTCTTTGTCTCTTTCTTTCTGTCTGTCTGTCAGGGTTTGCATTTAATGTATGTTTGTATGTGCCTGTGGTGAGAGAGTGATGAAAAGAGAAAACAAGCAAGAGCTACTTTTAAGGAGAGAGAAAGCAGAGCCAGATGACAGACAGATGATAGAGGAGACATTTGATGGCATCTAATAAGTCTGATAACTGACATGCATCCTGGCAAAAGCACAGACGCACAAATTCAAAACAGAGGGGGAAGCAGCGGGGGCATGTGGGGGGATAACGAAACAGAGCGAGGTAAACACACGCATCCAAACACAGGGTATATGTCAGCACCTTTGTTCCCCGAGCCAAGCTATCCTGAGATCATTTTATGACAATCATATTCCTCCCCATCCCTCGTAAAATTTCACTTATGATTAATGGCTGTAGTGGTGTGTGTGCAAAAATATTTTTTTTCCTCTTTTCTTTTCCCCGAGGCCTTGGGTGGGAGTCAATGAGGCATTTTACGTGTTGCTGTGTTGCGGTCTAGGTTACATGTTTCACGTGTCACGGTTTGTTAGAGACTAAAACGCCTGTTTTGGACCAGCTGTCCACCCACACTAGGAGGACTTACAGTGCTCTCGCTCTTTCACACACACACACACACACACACACACACACACACACACACACACACACACACACACACACACACACACACACACACACACACACACACCTCCATCCCACTCTGTGACCTGAAAATGGGAGAATGGTGCGAAAGGTAAATAGAAAGCTTTTAAACTGTCTGCGGGACACACAAAGACAGGGGATTATGGAAGAACTACAGACTCCCTCTCTCTCACACACACACACACACAGTCGCACACTTGTTTTTGTCACTTAGGAGGAGACGTTACATTGACTTACATTCATTCCCTGGAGACCTACCCTAATCTTAACCCTAACAACTACATGTCACAACCCCGCCTTGACCTTAAAAAATAAGTCTTGTGATATTCTATAAAACAAACAATACATTTAACCTTCTAATAACTATTGTTTGTGTAGCCAAAGCCTGATATAGCTTAGTCCTCTGTTTCATAGACCTCTATTGTTGTCCAGAAACTTAAAAACACATCAATGAACCATGCTGTTGTTCTGGTTGACATGCTCCTTCATTATGATGAACCCACATACACCATCCTGCTGCCGTACTCACTAGAGCACCAAATCTATATTAGTCCATGGCTGAAAATAGTCCCCAACAAATGCACTATTTACTCCTGTTTGAGTCAAATTTGTTAAAAACCGCATTGCCCAATTTTTCTAAAATAAATTTAAGCCTTTTTAAAGAATCTAAGTATATATTTCTGACCCATTTTAAAAGATTTGAGTCTTCAGGAACCAACAGGCTTGGGGCTGGAGGAGTCAGAAAACAGATTAATCAGACTAATTCATTGTTGGTTTTGGTCTTTTCATGGGATTTGTCGACAACAACAAAAATACAGAATATTGCAAGCCTTATCCTCTAACCTAACTTCAACCAAAAACCTCAAATTTAATGGTTAATCTTCTGGGGACCTCTCCTCAAATTTGAAGCGATTCTCCACAATGCGACTGTATAAAACAGTATTTCGTCTCCACATCATGAGTTATAAAAGAACTCACACACAGAGATACACAAAGACATTCATAAGCCGACCACTTTATTCTCACACCCCTACAGCGTCTTATACACACCTGCACAGACACACAACACAACACACGTTTCCTCAGACACACACTTGTTCGTGGCTTCCTCTTTTGCTTTCCTAAAGTCTCACAAACACTGGACCATTTTCTTTTCCTGTCCCACAGTACACCATTTCAAAAGCCTTTCCTATGAGAGGCAGAACCAAATATTTTCCTGGTCCAGGCGTGGAAAGTACACAGGGCATATCTTTTTACGGTCCTCTTAAAAACCCCCACGGTAACATGATGCTATTTCTTCATTCCGTCACGCTGTCTGAGTTTTCTTTTCTTTAATTCCTTTTTGGTCTTCCACTGTTTGAGCACATTAAGACAAGACTGGACCAAAACAAACTCAAGCAAGGCATGCCTGTGTCTGCCTGGAAGGACAGACCAGGACGAGCCAGAAAGAAAAGTTTAGGGGAAGAGAGAGAGAGTCTGGATTCTGCTTTTTTTTCTCTTTCTGACCAGACGGATGAATGAGTCTGAGCGGTTTTGATTCACATCCCATTTGTGACACCAGTTTGATGTTTGACAGAGATCTGAACTCTTCATCTCAAACCTGCAGAACCACCACACCACTGCAGATATCCAGAGGAGAGCTTCCCACAGTGTGTAACAAGGCTGAGTCTCTGTTTCTCTCAGTGCTGGCAGTTTGAATCCAGAAAGTTTTTAAATGTAAAAAAACAAAAAAAAAAAAACAGAATCATTTCAGAGCTGCCGTGCAACCCTGCCATGCAAGTATTTACTGCTAGGAGCAAGAATATTCAAAGGGATCCAGAACAAGTTGTTTTGAATAAGTTTGTGCTTTCATGTTCGGTTTGCTTGGTAGATGGAACAAAGATCAGATGCTGCCGGACAGTTTCGCCCTGGGTTCCTCGGTTCTGTGTGACAGTCACAGTTAATCCCTCGGCAAAGAGCTTGGTGGGAGCTGAAATAACGAGTGACTAGAATTAGATTTTGCACAACGTGCCCCGGCTTGATTGACACATTCTACAATCAAATCAAAGTGCTGACAGCTGGGACTGATTTCCTTCAACTGTTGTGGTTTAGGGACAGAGAACTGAACGAATGGGAAAACAAAATACAGACAAACACAGTAAAACAGAGACAGAGCTTGAAATAAGGGTAAAGAATGGGACTTCTTTTTTCCTTGACGTCACACGAGATTATTATTTGGAGCTTGGGTGCTATTTGTTTTCTATTATACTGAGTGTTGTCACTTTTGACTGGGAAGGATGACTGAAAAGTAGGAAATTGAACTGTACCACAGAGATGCTCAGATACAGTTGTTTCACAGGCTGCAGCAGCTATAGTCAGCCAAGCCGGCAAGAGGGTCATTTTATTATTTTCTCATTCATTTAACATGAACGTGTAACAAGTGTTAACAGTTTCAGACACCACAAGTAGAAGCTTCGGTTGAGCCCCTAAAGGCAGATTTAAACATTTCTTGGCCACTTGCTGTAAACACAACACTGACATATTATCACCTTATAAAGTTTATTTGGCGAACATGTTAGCAAATAGTTGCCTTACACATCCAGCAGATACAGAACAACATTCATTTAGAGTGGTGTTTCTGGTCCTGATTAATGTAAGTCTCATATTTACTCTCCTTTTAGCTCTGTTTTTGGTCTCTACCAGCTCCTGAGGGAAATATCTGACTCTTTAGCCGCTAAATGCTCCACTATGTTCACCAGCTAGTTGCTAACTGTGTCTGTCTTCTATTTGGTGCTGAGCGGGCAGTGTACAGTGGGTTTATCAGAGCTTTTTCACTAAAAACAGCTGCCTGCTGTGGCCGAAAATGACACAATGAGAGCGGTGAGAGTCAAACTCTGGCCACAAAAACCACAATGAGCTGAGAATATGCTAAAACGCTCCGTAGAGCTGAGGGAAATGCAGAGTTGGATGATCATTGTCTGTGGGTTCATCACTACGAGAGTGACCACTTTCACATTACACATCATCTGACCCATTGTTAATATAAACATTTTTTGATTCGAGCAGCTTTAAGCTTTAGGTTGTAAAATGTGCCATCCAACTGCGTCTAAAGACAAAGTGATACCTGTTACAAATGGCCATGCTCTTGAGGCAGGACATAAAGCCTCCCTGCTCCTGGCTGTATCACACTGCCTCCCTCATCTCTCTCCAAGAGCTTTGTGTATTTTGCGTGTCTCCGTAGTCTCGACATGGTGACTCAAACTAATGGGGATAACAGCATACACTTTCAGGCCGTCTCTTCTTGAAGGCCTTCATTGTGTTGCACTCTGCACACACGAGAAGTGATGTTAGTACATATGACATCTATGCTGACATTTCTGCATACTTGTTTGAACTGGAAGAAGGAGATTTCTGAGGGTTGTGCCTTTTTTTTTCAAGTTAAAGGAGTTTTTTTGCATCCGTGTCTAACGATAGATGATGCGCTGTGCTGTTCATATTCCTTTGAGGCAAATTTGTAAAATGGGATTTGGGGCTATATAAAACTGACTTTACTTGACTTGTGAAGTAGTTGTATAAAGAATGAAAAAAGACAGCCTGACAAGCACTTAGTTTGAAGCCTACTGAGGCCCTCACTCTGACACATATGATTCCAATAAGGGTCAAAGTTTAAAGTTGACTGAATCACTGTTGATTTGAACCCGGTGATGAGGTCGCGGTCTCCTTGAATCCTGAATTTGCTGCGCCCTCTCAAGGCTCCTTCGGAGTCATAACATTTCTCCAAAGAAACTGAAGTTTTTGTATGTTTTAATGTTTTCCCTCTGCTGCAAATTTTGTAAAGAATGGCGAAGAAAGACGGTAAGTAAGGGGAAACGTGATGAGCGTAAAGAATGGTGAGAAGGGGTTTCAGAAACGCAAAATCAAGAACTCAAAAACATCTACCATGAGCATGTATTTTCCTAAACTGCACAGGACCCATCTTTGCTTCTCCCTCTCTAAAGCTCTTGGTGGAGTTTCATTAAAGTATGCTTTTAAGTTAATGCAAGATCTTATCACGCATCTCCACTCAGCTCAGCTCCTCTCTCTGCCTCTCTCGCTTCATTTGTTATCACTTCTAATCTTCTTCTTCCTTCCACTGATTCCCACTGCCTTGCTCAATCCACCCCCCCTTCACATACACCTTTTCTCTCCCTCCGTTGTTCTCTGTCTGATTTACTCAGCCTGCTTCAAGGCACTCATTATCTACTTGAAGTTATGGAGTTCCTTAAAAGGCAGAAATAGAAGAAGGGCGAGAGGAGAGGGGTATTACTTCAGGCCTGAGACACTAAGACCTCCACCATTCTCTCCTCTTCCTCCAATCCATCTTTTGTTTTGCCTTTCACTCCCATCCCTCTGTCCACAGTTTGTGTTACACTGGTAGCCCTGTCTCTTTCTCCACTCGCCTTGTTCATGTTTTCTTTCCCTGGCTCATCCATCATGTGCTGTCGCCAGCGGTCGTTACGCTGTTGTGTAATTATCTCATATTAATGCGAATATCCGTGTCCTGTACTAGTGCTGCCTTGGTTTTATGCGCACTCAGGGTTCCTTTGACTCCATGCCCCTGGCTTAAAAAGCTTCATGTCATAATTCAAGCCAGAGGGAGACGTTTGATTGGCCCACAGGCCCAACGGCACAGCGGGATCTCTTTGATTTTACACCGCTCTCAGTGGTGGCTGTCGTTTTCAGACAGCAGGAGTCCCCGTGGAAAAAAACAAAAAAGAAACGATGAATGTGCTAATTACTTTTAGGCACCTACTCGCCTCACAGGGTACAAATGCACCATAAGCAATTTGGAGGATACATTTCATTATTGGTCTTTCAGTACTGTGCAAACATACAGTTTCAATTTGGGGAGCCACAGTGGGAGTCTAACCCCTAACCACAGCACGGCTGGTGCCATGCTCTGCCCATTGAGCTTCAGAGCAGGAGCGTGCAGAGAAACAGCAGGGAGGGTAATCACGGCCTACACTCACTGCCCTGAAGGTCCAAATGCCCCTCGAACATATAACTCAGGCCACGTTCAACCTGGACTCCATTTTCACATCTTCTTTCAATTCTGAAGTCTTATTTGGTTATAATAAATCTCTGTTCATTTCTTGCCAGCATGCCTGGCTCCTCGCTCCGAAAAACAGCCTCAAAAGCTCCCTCCCAGGGCCGGCTTGATCTGTGATGGATAATGCAAAAAGGTTTAAAGTCAAACGAAAATGTCAATTTTCTTCACTTTTTGTGTAAGGAAAACTATAATGCAGCTATTTTTTTTACATTTTTACATTTTTTTAAAAGAGAATAAAACCGTTTTTGGACAAAGCTTCAAAGCTTCAAGCCGGGGTTTCTCTCTGCAGCAGCTGACTGACATCTTATGGAGACCATTGCCAGGAGACGCGTTGTCAACCTCCATGGTGCACTACTGACTGGAGCACGTCGTAGCCCTGTACAGCCTCCCAACATTGATACAAGATGTTTTATTCCATTTTTCCACATAGCATTGGTTGTGTACCATTAACGATTTAAGACGTCTTTCCTTTAACATCATTCAACATTTGTACAGACCAAGTTTGTATTTCACTCGAAGTGGAAGCTAGCAAGCTAAACTAACTAGTCTCCACTTTGTTAGCTCCCACTAGCTTCCCAGTTAGCCTGATTCCTACTACATTACTTTTTGTTCATGTTATTTCAACATCTGCTGAGTGCCATTGTCAAGCTCCTGCACACGAAGTGTTGTGTCTGTCCCATATAATACAAAGGAGAGGGTCTTAGCTGTCTCCCCTGTAATGTGGTGATGGCAAACTTACAGCACCAGGTAGCCCTGTAACCTCAGCACGCCACATGTTAACCTGTGGTTCAAATCATGGCACTGAGAAACATACAGGGTAACGGCTGACAGAAATAAAAAGCCTAAAATAGCTACTTTTGTTGTTTTATAGCGGTTCGTCAGCAGGTGAAACTAGATACAGTATAATTCCTTTTAAATCAGCTGAATCAATTAGTGCTAATATTTGGTTTTATTTAAGTTATCTGCTGCCAGTGATGGTGGCTTTGCAGCCATGTTACCAGTGGTTTGTTGACACTTCTTTTTCCCAAGTGTGAGATTTGGAAATTCACGTTTTTCCCCTCACTCAGCTGCTCGTAATTACGATGTAAACTATATGAACGTGGAAACAAAGTCGGCCACCCCAGCTGGTTCACTGTCTGTGTGGCCGTTGGAGATGAAGTGATATGTTGAACTATGGTGCCCACCTACACAGAGACTGTACCAATCAAATTACCAGTACTCACACTGTGAAAACAATTTCTACTGCTAAGAAGACTTTTTTACTTAATGAAATTAAAATGTATTAAAATGACTTTTTATTTCAGTTTGACTACAAAAAGACATACAGTCATCTGTTCCTCATACAGTTTTGTTGTTTCTTTGGCCATCATTGTCTCAATAAACGATACCATGTGCAGGTGTGCATTAGCCTGTTTAACACACACACTGTTGGGGCTGCTTTTGGGGTTGTTTTTCTTTATAAATCTATTAATCTTACAGGATTTACGAGCCGCACCCACGTAAGGAAGATGTATGAAGCTCTGCAGTGCAGCAACTGATGAGACACTGGGCAGAGTCGGCGTAATGAAGAATGATGGGAAAATACGTTCCAAGTTGGACAAGACAAGAGTTATATGGCTTTAGGACTCAGAAGCTGTAGAAAAGCCTCCAAGTTACTGGAGGGAGCAAGAGGCTGGATGTGTCAAAAAGATGTATGCTTTGTTTTCTGTGTTTGAGGAGAGCACTGGATTACATTAAGGAGAACGCTCCTGCTCCAAATCTTGCCAGGGGGTAAATAACCCCACTGGAAACTGTTTTGTTTCAGCGCTCAGTACTGTTTCCTAAATGACTGGCCAGTAGTTAAAGAGGTTAAATAGACTTCTCTTGTAAAAAGTGGCGCCATGCTGTTTTTATAGGCCTCTATTGCCCTCCTGTGGCGAGCAGTGAGCGTTACTATTAGCGGTCCACGACGTCTCAGGAGCTGTGAGTGTGTCTGACCACCTGTGTGTAGTTTTGAGCTGAGAAGAATGATGTGTTTTGGTCTTCTGCTAATGGAATCATGGGATTAGATATGTTTTATGTTTCAGGTACCGTGAGACTCGCCCGCTCCCCTGCCAACCCACCAACCGTCCTCACATTAATGAAAATTAAGACCACATTGAGTTTGAGTGTGTGTGTGTGTGTGTGTGTGTGTGTGTGTGTGTGTTCACTGATTGCTGTCTGGATGTTATTTAAGTAGAAACAGATTGAAGAATGATAATTAGGTCTAATAAGATGGAATTTCCCTAACTATGTCAAACAGCAGCCGCATCACAGGGCTGCTTTTAAAGGGGCTTCAGGTCAATTGAAACCACACACACACACACATGCACAAAGTAATATGAGGCCTATGATAACTGCTATTATCTTCATAGTAAAAATCTTTTTAAATTTACAAATAATGTGGGTTATGGAACACATTTCATGCACGTTAAATGTAAACTTAGATGAGAGGATCAATACCAGACTCATGTGTCTGTGAAATATGAAGCTACTGCCAGCAGCCGGTTAAATTAGCTTAGCCTAAAGACTGGAAGCAGGGGGAAACAGCTAGCCTGGCTCTGTCCAAAGTTAACAAAATCCACCTATCAGCACCTCAGGAAGTCACTGCACCTGGCCAAAAAATAGTCTGGCACATACGACTCCCTAAAACCACAACTTGTCCTTTTTACACTACAGATTAAACAAACAACATACAACGTATTAATTAGTGAGTTTTAGAGGTGCTGGTAGGTGCATTTTGTAACCTTCAGACGGAGCCAAGCGAGCTGTTTAGAGTCTTTATGCTAAGCTAAGCTACCTGTCTGCTTGCTATAGCCTTACATTTAACATGAAAGTTGTATCGACCTTCTCTAAAATGTCGAACTATTCCTTTAAATATTAATTTTCTCACGTTGAGATTGGTCAGATTGTTAATGCATAGTCTTGTTCCTGATCTCTTTCACAAAAGTGGCAACTAACCCGTCTGATTTGGAGGCCTGACCGTTACACATCTGAGAAACTTTGGCCGAGAAAAGCCATCAGCACACGGGTTTGAGAACCAAGCCACGTCACGATCAAACGCAATCCCTCAACATCTCCAGAGGGATGTTGACGCCTGTCAGTCTGGAAATTCTCCCAAAGTGATTCCAAAAGCTCCAGGACTCCCCTGAATCCCAGCCAGCTACTACATACCGTACAAGTGGAGAAACTCTGAGACAGTTGTGAATCTTCCTGCCAAAATCTCTCCAAGAGCAAAGAATAAAAATCATACAGCATTTCAACATCCAGGGGTCTGCAGGTTTCTTTTGTCCTTGGCTTCGGTCGGCGTTCATGAGTCCACCATCAAAAAGAAGCTGGAGAAAAATGAGATTCATGGCAGGGTACCAAGACAGAAACCACTGCTCACTAGGAAGAAAAATGAATTCTTGTCTGAAGTTTGCCAAAAAGCACCTTGGTGATCCTTAACAGTGAAAACATTTTGGCAAACACACGTACAGTAGACCTCATAACAAAACCCCCGCCGTTTATGGCAGAAAAAGTACTGGTGCATTCATATAGAGGTGTATAATCATAGTCAGAGCATAAGTAGCTTCAGCGTTGTTGTTGCATTGTCAGCGCATCTGGATCCATCAGGCTTTGATTAAGCTTCTCTGTCCATAAAGCTAATCAGAAAGTTTGCAAATGAGCCCGAAGTTTTGGAGCTCAGTTATTTTTGTTCCTTGTTATCAGGACTGATGTTTTTCATTCAAGCAATTAGAAAAGCAAAAGTATCTGCAATCAGTTAACTAGCTATAATAGAAAACCACCACAGCTCCACAGCAGACATTTACAGGTGTTACTAATAACATTAACGATGGCTCCGTTCTATTCAAGTGTCCCAGTGAGCTGATTACGAGTTTTTGACTTGTAAATAGCGTTGACGTCAACTTCCAAGTCATAATTACGACTGGTAAACTCAGATTTTTCTGAAAGCTCTGATATATCCGACTTGGCACTTTCTTATAAGGAAGTGCCACAAAACCAAACAAAAATGGAGGCCTCACATCAGCCAAAGAGCGTTGTTTAATGTGATTAAACCCACATTTAATGCCGTCATATTGTCAACGCAGAGTATTTTAATCCTCACACAACCAACTCTCTAGTCATACAACCATCCTAAAGATGCTCTCAAGACGTTAACGTGGGAGTCTTTCCCGTCTCTAGCATCCATCCCATATGACATGAACAAAAGCACAGGTGTAATTGATTGAATTGATAACATTGAAAACAACTGCATTCCATTTAGGTGAGCTAGTTTGTGCATGTTGGCTCACTGGCATGGCTTACTGGGACACTTGATGGAACTGAGTCATCGCTATCTGTGAATTTGTTTCACATGTGCTTTTCCTGCTGTGCCAAGTCAAAATGTCAGCTGTGAAAAATGCCTTTTATATTCGCTGAAATGCTGGAAACTAAAACAAGCACTTCATGCTCGAAAACCACAAACGTCTCTTGGGTTGAATCAGTTCTGACTTTAAGAGTAGGTCAAAGTTTCTAAATGTTTGGCTGCAAAAGTTCTTTCTAAATGTGATAACTACTTTTTGAGTTTAAGGGGTTTTGAGTTGTTTCCCAAAATAGGGTTGTTGTTTGTTTGTTTTTGTGTCTGTCTTAAAAATTATGACTTCCAACAGAAAAAAAGGCATTTTGAATTCAGTGTTGCAGAGGAACCTAACAGGCTGTAGTTTGAAGGAAATATTTGCTAAATCATTCACTTAAATATTACGCTTATTTAGAAGAAAGCAAAGCAAAAGGTTGCAGCAGTCTTATTTTAGCAGGCACAGATTTCTCCGTACAGTTCCTGAGACTCTCAATGATTGTGATCAGAGAGTCAGCATACGATAATAATGACACTTAAAGTTGGTTGAAATGTAGGGCATAGATTAGGATGTGTAGAATTGATTATGTTGATTGTTTTGGCGTATAAATGACATTCTTTATGTTGCCTTTTCACAGCCATTTTATTGTCTGTTTGGGTTTCAAATGTACATCCACATTTTTCTGCACTCCATCAAATACACACATCTTCTTGTGCACACATGATGAAAAACCCCTTCTGTCCCTGTGCAATTGATTTATTTTCAACAGCTTATTAAACCATAACCATAACTCTTTATACAAAGCAGCTTCTTTTCTCAGGTCTCACGGTCGGTATGAGAAACATCTTTGAAACATCCTGACAGATCTCAACGATAAAGGAGCCAATGTTTTGGTTTGTGTCTATTGTTTGTCATTATTAGATATAATATGTTGTTGTGGGTTTTGGTCCTGGAGTTTTGTTTTACAGATTTAATTAACTGCTCTTAGGGCTGGCACTTATTATCAGAATTTCTGCCCTCCTGAGCAATGAAATGTGTTTCTCATATTTACAAATTTGACTTTCCAAATGTTGCTCTTCATTTATCTGTATTGTGTGAACAAATACTACAATTTATTATAGGAATCAATTCATCAACTTTCAATTGTTCAATTTATTTACAAATCACTTGTTAATTTGATCAATTTATTGTTGGAATTCTTCACTTCTAAAGTTTTAGCATTACTTCTACATATTGTTCAAATACATATAAATTAATAAACGGCTTTATAATTTGTATATCTTTTTAAAGGATTGATTTATTCAGTTATAAATTTAAAATGTACATTTTTAAAATTTGTATTTATCTACTTGTGATGGATTTATTTACTTGTTTGTAAAGTATTTGAGTAATATTAGAGGGACATAAAGGACCGCAAGAGTTATTGAAACATTTTGCAGGGCTCTCTGGGTCCTCCATAGAAGAGTCTGAACTGAACTGTGACAAACTAAAACCTCATTTAAGATAGTTCTCACACTCTGATAGCTTAAATAGACAAATCGGAGTCTTGTCAGTCACGCTAACGTGCAAATTAATCTATGCACCAGTCAAAACATGGTCTCTGTACAGTCCATCTCACTCTATTCAGAGTCATTCATGGGAGTCAGTTGTCCTCGTTGAGCTCATCAGACTCTGTACTGTTTGTCCAAAGTTTGCCCGTCGCTCATGGTGATAAAACAATTTATTCAAACTCTCGCACTGAGACATCTGTGGAGAAGAATCATGTCTGTGCATGCAGACTACCAGACTGTGGCAGTAAATTAGTGCCGTTGACTTTAATGTGTTGATATAAGAGTGCACTGTCAGTGTGTTAGGATGTACAGACAGCTTGTGACTGACGCCCACATTATACAGCATATGGTCACCCAAACTGTTTGAGACGTACATTATGTTAATGACATATGGCTGCGTGGAGAAGCTTCATTAATACATTTTACAGCTGATTTTCTCTGTTTTCTGACTGATTTTCTGACTGTTGTTAAATCCAGCATCCACCTGTCTGAAATCCACTGACTCCTCTCAGGTGCTGTTTTGAAGCTGAGCTGACCTTTGACCTCCCTGTGATGCGGACAATAAAAAAGGAAATAAGAAAAAGTCATGAACACGAAAAACATCGCTATATTTCCACGAGTAGCTTCCATAATAGTTTAAAGTTAATCATGAATATTACTAAAACAATGTAAATAAAACTTTTTGAATCATATATTAAAATTTTGATTTAATCGCAAGATGATCAATGAAAGGTCAGTGACACAAAGGACCTGCATGAAACTGGATATGTGTGCATGTTTAACACATATCGATCTGTTAAATACGTTATCCTTCTCTGTGGTTGTTGCCTGTCGCCAGTGCTGCTGCCTGTCCAGCAGGTGGAGCCGTCAATCAGGAGTCCAACATTTGCATCCTTTGCAAGTTTTCTTTCCTGAGTGTGATGAAAACCAAAATGGGTGTCTGACTCCATATAGAAAAAAATATTTTATAATCTAAACAAAAACTTGTGCTCGTCTATACAGGAGTCGTTCCTTCTTATTAATGGTTTTCAAAAGATTTTTTTTATACAAACTGACACTTAAATATGAGGGTAAGTTATTGATGTGTTCAATAATCAAATATAGATGTTTAAATATACACAGATCATGTTAATGAAGGAAGGACAAATGATAGTGTGAAGAAATTAGTTTTGGCACCGAAGGAGAAGGACACCACAACAGCAACATCTGTACAATATGATGTGATCCAATACTACACATCGCAGTCAGGACTCAGAAATAAATTACTGTAGAAGTGAATCAACCTCTCTGACCACCGGTGAAAAACATGGACTTAGCATCTGTGACGTCCCCCATCGTTTCTGAAGGGGTGTTTTGAAGCCTGGATGTTGGGTTTACTGCTCACGTGTGTGGAATAAAAATCTCGAAGATGGGCCAGATGGTCTTCAGATCTTCACCACACTTGTAATAAACTAATAAACTTCAACAAAAACAACTGAGTCGCGATGAGTTCAGAAGTGAATAGAGTTTACTGCAGAATCAACAAATTACAGCAAACACGAGTCCTTCCATGTAGCGACTGACTATACAGTGTACAGATCTTCACTTTTATACACTTCTCTCACCCCTCCTTTTCTCCTCCTGTTGTAGAGCCTAATACATGGCGCCACCCGTTGACCTTGACTTGATGGACATGTTGTTTTCTCACGTCTCGGTCCTGACACCATTATTTTTCTTTTTGGCAAATTTTCCTCATCTAATAACTATTTGTGTCATATTCTGGATTCTCGTTGGCCCAATGTTTCAGATTCAATAAATAATAGTATCTAACTGTGGATGACTGCGTCATATTCTCTACCAGTCTCTACCAATTCCCATAAACCCAATGTTTCAGATCAGTAAATAATAGTATCTGACTTTTTAAAAAACAGAGTACACTTGGTATTTTATTGTTCATTGTTCCTCCAGCCGTCATCTCCTTCACTATGCTGACTCATCTTGTACTGTTTGATACATTTTATGTGTGTGAAATATTTTCTGTGTGTGTTACATTAAGCTGTGACCTCTCTGACTTAGTCCTACTTACAGTGTAGAACTGATTTTTCTCCTGTGATTCAGCTGCATTAATTATTATTTCCCACACATGCCAGATTTGTAGTTGGTGGAGTCTGACAAACCAAATTTGGGTAAAAGCAGAGGAGCCTGTGTGAAGCTGACAAGAAAACTGAAACCATCGCTGCTGAGTGTGTCAGTATATGTGTTAGTATATGCTACTGAGACAATATATCTTGTGGGAAAAAAGTATTGACTTGTTATTTCAAGAGAACCCTGAGCCACTAGTGTGTCTCTTATTGACTTTAGCTTTCAGCCATGGAGGCGGAAACAGTCCCAACAAAAACTGGACACTGAGGTATTAATTAATTAATTACTGTGGAGGTGTTTCTGCTTTGTGTCCCCTCTCTGTGTGTAATCGCCGAGCTACATATTTATATCAGGCCGTGGGGTAAGTGCAGTACGACATTGTCAGATAAATTGACCTGACTTTTACTTCTGTTCTCATGGACATTGCGGGTTGGCAGGTTGAGTTAAAGGTGACATTTCCAGGTGTCCACAGCTGGAGAGAGCTCACACAAATTCCAACAGGATTATTTTATTAAGAAATTGGGGCCCAGAGTTCCTCGAATTGCCCCTGCAGCTGGAACAAATGTTTCATGGCCGACTGTAAAGCTGTGTGTATTCAGAAACCAACTATGGCAAATTACTATATGTATGAAATGGAAAACTGGACACTTCCCTGTAGAGCCCAGCAGGGTGCAGATTTTCCTTTGTGGTGTGAGCACTGTGAATAAGCAGGACTAATGCTTTTGTATGGAAACCAGAATTACTAGAGAATTACTAGAGCTCAGCTGTCAAGAAAGTAATAAAGATGAAAGCTGAATGTCTTGTTCATACAGGAAAGTTAAGCTGATATAAGCTGATGAGCTACACTATGTTCAAAAAGACTGACTTCTCCGCTTGCAGCTTTCCCTTTGAAGAATATCATATATCAATATATTTCGTGCTTTATTACTAATGACCTCAGTCATGTGTGTCTTTAACTAGCTGGTACCAGCGCGTGTTTGAAATGGGAATTGGATATCTTGGAGGCCAGAGACCCAGAGACCCCGTAGTGCCCTAAGCTTTGCTTAAAAAGCCACCCACTGGACTCTCATCAGTCAAGTCACCTGATTTCAATGCTGACTTCCACATTTAAACAAAATAACTGAGTGTATACACTGTATTCATATCATACCTCCAGCTGTTTATTCTGTATATAATGTCTCACTGCCTACTGTAACTGCTGCACATGCTCATACTGTATATATCTTAGCATATCTACCCCTCACTGTTTCTATATGTACATTACTCTGCACTTTACGGCTTTTTGCACTTCTAGTTAGATGCTAAACTGCATTTCGTTGTCTCGGTACATAAAGTTGAATCTAATCTAATCTGTCTCTTCTACATTGACATGACAAAACCTAGTAAAGTGTGTTTTTGCTGTTATAAAAGCCTATTTGTTTGATAAAGATCTGAAACATTACAACTACAGCTTCATTTAAGTCATTTTAACTTACTTTTTCTTTTTGTATTTCAAGCATTTAAGAGTACCAGGCTGCAGACTCCATGAGGGAAATTTGCGTTGAGTGAGTGGAGTGAAGACATTTGTCCTGTGGAGTGGTGAACAGAGGCAGCAGGGTGGTGCCTTAGAAAGTCACAGAAAGAGGGAGGGAATTAGAAGTCAAATTAGGAGGAGAAGAGGGGGAGTCTGTAATGAAACCTGAGAGAAAAGAAGTGTGGAGTCTCTTAAGGACTACCACGAAACCTCCATAGGAAAGAAAGGAAGCAGAGAAAGGAAAAGGTCTAATTCAGGCTCTCACTGCCATCTAATCACAGAGAAGAACAAGCAGCTGTGAGATTTTTTTATCCTCAGTTATGTTCACTCAGTGAGCAACAAAAGCCTTTTAATTTCAAGCATTTTTCCTCTCTGAGAAGACATACAACTTAAGTAAGTAAATGAGTTTTCCTCTCTTACGTTTTCACATTGTTGCAACTGTAAGTTAATAAGTGTAGTATTACCTGTAATAACGTGCGTAAAGTGGCGGGCGGCGTGACGCGGCACCAGGACTTAAGCGGCTGCAGATACTCACACGTGGCATGAAACCGATACTTTGACGTTATATACGAAAGGCAGTGTGTACACAGTCTGTGTGGTAAAGTCCTGCTTTAGTCAGTTCTGTAGATTTTATTAGGATACTGTTTTAGCCAAAAGCGGTAGTCGTGGACACGTTTGGGTTAGTAAGAAAGCGTTTGTTGCCTTCATGGGCACCCCTTAAAGTCAGGTTTTATAGATACCTTGTATGGTTCAATTGAAAATGTAACTTCAGGGTAAAGAAGCCTGTAACAAACTACTTGTTTAAGTGGGCTGTGTTTCATGAAGTCACTCTTTGAAACTTTGTGCAGAGGCGGTGATAATTACAATGACAAAAAGTAAGCTCATCACCTTTTCCCAGAGCCCAAGGTGACATCTTCAAATTCTTGTTTTTTTGCAACCCTAACCCAACGTTTTGGTACGTTTTGCTTCTCAAATGACAAATGAGTTATTAAAATTGTTGGAGATTAATTTTATGTTTATTAATTGATTAATCAATTAATCATTCCAGCACGACTAAAAATCCCTTTTGCCATATGTTGTGTTGTGATTTCATGCCTCTTTCCGCCTCCTTCACCGTGTCACCTGTAGGCAGGCGTGGCGTCATGGCAAACAGGTGTTATCCACCACTTTTTTGGGGGTCGTTCGTGTGTGTGTTGAACTCAAAATTCCGACATTTCGGACAGCACGCGAACGCCGCTCTGGTTACCGGACGCCGGGCTGAGGACATGCCCGCGGAGAGACAGCTGCTGGCCGGCCGGGCAGCCTCGGGGAACAGAGGCTCCTAGAGCGCGTGGTTTATTTTGTTGGGAACTTGTGAGGATAAAGAGTTTGCCCTGCGGCCCTTTATGTCCTGCAGAGGTTGATAAACACGGCTGGTCGAGGTCAGAAACATCCCCGCGGGGAAAAAAGAGCAGGGCTGGGTGGGAGCATCAACCGAAAGACTTGAAAGGAAACAGGACACGTGATGAATTAAATATGTCATGGTCAACTCAAATGTTAACACAGAAGCAGTGTAATAAGTTGTTTTTTTTAATCATAATAATCATAAATATAATATAATATAATATAACCCCCTCCCCTATAAATACCAAAACTCTCCGTTAGTTATGGCAACATTGCATCATTCAGCTTGTGCTCAGGTATTTCAGGAGGCAGCATCCTTATATGGTGTTCAGTGCAGACTTCACCTGCTCTCCCTCCACACACACACACACACACACACACACACACACACACACACACACTTCACAGTTTTATGGCAAGGGCTCACAACTGCCTGCCAATCCTCCTTTTCATGTTTTGGCTTGTTTGCGAGTCTTTGTTGTGTGTTGACCTTCCTGCGTCACAAACAGGACACTCCTTATTATCACCAAGGCCTCGTAGTAGTAATTGTCGTCAGCCTGTTCTCCTTAATGACAACATGCCAGTTTCCAGGTAACTGCTGCCGTAACAAGCAGCACAAAACAGGCGGGAAACAGAGAGGAAGAATGTGCGATAAGCAGAAGCAGAGGTGGTGGCAGCGGACCAGATCTTTGTCTTGAATGACTTGCATCAGTCGCACGTGGTCATATAACCTGAGCTCAAACACACACAGAGGAGCAACTGATACCATGCCTTTCTTACAGACACACACACATGCTCTGTCGTCGTGACACCAAGTAGCCATGACTCTGTGTTGCATTTACAGCATTGTCTCCTGAGTGCGTTGCAGCCGCAGCAGCGTAAATCCAATCCATGTGACAGTAGCCTCTATACTTAGGCCTTTAACAGACTGTGACTGTTCTGTCTGTCCGTTCTGCTGGATAAACAAATACCTGGTAGCTTTAACGTCCTGGTTTCTACAACGTGGACAGTTCTGAGACTAGTTCTGCACTTAACATTTGTCTAAGATGTTAAACATAGACACAAGACTGTATCTTTTAATGTGTTAGCCAGACAGAGGGAACATGGAGAGGATTAATGGTGCTCAGAGTGACACAGTGAGAAAGTAGTCACTCAGTATAGTGAAAGCCTGCATACTAGCGCCTGCTTTATTCTTTAAAATAACATTCAAATGCAGACATCCGTGTTTTTGGGTCCATTCTTCAGGTGTGACCCCTCTGCCTTTAATGTTATGGTGTTACGTGACAAGCAGCACAGTTAATGATTAGTTAAAGTGAAGATGAAAGATATTCAGTCAGGATCACTTTACTGCACTTTTTGCATCTTCTGTCAATCATCTTGGAAATGTCCGCCATTGTTTCCCCGCTTTAGGCATCTTTTGCCATTTTGTTGGAGTTATAAAACACTAGCAGACAAATTGCTCTTTTTTAAAATGTGTAACTTGACGGTAGGAGTTACAGTGGAAGACCTGCCTACTGCATCCTCTCCAAACAGGAAGTCTGTAAGATCACATCTTTGCTGTTTTCAGCATCACAGGATGTTCACAGGTAAAGGTTACGTTTTGACATTAACAATTCACAAATACTCTGTGACAAAATTGACAACTTGATGTATAATTATAGACATGAGAAAGGAGGAGAAGTCATAGGTTAACTCATGATACAGCTGATGTGGCCTACATATGAGAGGATACAGTATCTGAAGAGGAAAATATACCCCTGACATGGAGAAATTGTTGTTGTTTTTTAAAGCAGGAAACAATAATATATTTATTCACTGTAATACAAAATGTGTTCAGTTTGATTTAATAGACAACTGAGATAAAGGAGTGTAACAGCAACATGAAACCTACACAAATGCTGTCATTCAGACGTCAGGAGGTCATGAACTGGGGAAAGACTGAACTGTTAGAATCACGTCAATAATGAGATATATTTCTATTAGAGCTGCAAAGATTAGTTAATTAATCGATTAGTTGATGGACAGAAAATGAATCTGCAACTATTTCAATAATTGATTCATTGTTTAAGTAATTTTTCAAGCAAAAATGCCAAACTTTCCAGCTTTTCTAATGTGCTGCTTTTCCTGCTCTTACATTACAGTAAGTTGAATATTTTGGAGTTTTGGACTGTTGGTCGAACAAAATAAGACATTTGATGAGGTCACATTGGGCTCTGGGATATTGTGATGGACATTTGTGGGTCATACATTTACGGGACTGAATGAATGAGCGTCTGTGTGTGTGTGTGTGTGTTATGAAGGGTTTTTCAGCATGGGGTGTCAGTTACATAGAAATCCCCCCTTTACAAACTTTCTTTTCAGCAGTTCACTGGGCTATGGATAATCGCATTACATGCCCGCCTCATGAGCACATTCGCTGAGACAAATCTGTCCCATTAGATCCTCTCTCTCCATCGCCCATACAACACACACACACACACACTGAAGAGATGCCCTCATTAGGAAGTCCTGAAAGTGTTTCCTGTTTGAGGCCTTGACTGCAGCCCCCCCACACCCCGCCTCTCTTCAAATCAAGTGGTTGAGACTTTTCCTCCCTCTGTTTCTTTCCACTTCTTCTGCTCTGGTTTGCCGCCAAATGGAATAGCTGGTTATATTTGGATCTTTCTTTCTTGTTTAGATGTTTTCCAGATGTGTGTGTGTGTGTGTGTGTGTGTGTGAGAGAGAGAGAGAGAGAGAGAGAGAGCCTGTCAGGATGGTCATGATTGGATTCTGTGTGTTGGTTATAGGTTATAGTGACTGGTGACCTGACCTGTGTGTGTGTGTGTGTGTGTGTGTTTGTGTGTGTGTGTGTGTGTGTGTGTGTGTGTGTGTGTGTGTGTGTGTGTACTTTCCAGGTGGTCATGACTAACCTGACTTTGTTTGGTCAGTCACGTCATAAGTTTCATTATCTGTTTTGTTTGTGTGGGTGTTGTTTACATAAAAGCTGCATCACCACTCACTTTTGACTGTTGCTGCAATCTGAAAACCTGATGCCGTCTAGTGTCGGTGAGATGATGGTAATGAAATATTCAAACAGAATATCTGTCTTTACCTCGAGTTATATGGGAGAGACTGACTAACATCTGTTACACCATATATATATATATATATACACACATCACGAACAAGTCACAAGATTCACCCCTTCCTGTTACAACCCCATCCATTGTTCTTAACTAATGAGGCAAAAAGCCCTGCTTTGTATGTTTTATCTTATCTTAGCCCCATATCCTATAGTTTGACCAATAGGGCAACAATAAACACAGTACTCATCTTTATCTAGCACATGACCGTATGGATGATGTTCACCTCCTCACTCATCCTTTACATCCTGTCATGAGATTGTCTTGCTACACACAGACACACAGGAAAAGTCTAGTACTTTTCCAGTCTTTACCCTTAAGGTGTTATACTTTACAACAATCACTATTCGATTATACATATTCCACCTACAAGTACATGAACATTTTAACACCTCAATTTCCATAACGTGACTCATTAATGAAAGATTCCTCGAGTCCAACTTCAGATGGAAATGTCACCCTTGTAAGATGCTCTCCCCATTTCCAGAGCAGAAGCAGACAGATCGAGTGCTCGGCATTGTTTCCACCGGTCAAAATCAAGGGTGAAATAGCTGCTCTGTTGACGGCGCGGTGGGAGGATTTCAGAGGACAGTGCAGTGCGAGGTGTCAGGTGCCCAAGTGGGATTTACAAAACAATGACTGGTCACACGGGCACTCATCAGGCAGACTGAGAGAAAAAAGGTCCTGTCTCGAGGGACTCCATCAGGTCTCCCCAGTGAAGTAAACATAACGAAACATCAGTGAGTGACTTTCTCTGTTTTGGGATCAATATGTGGAGCTTCTTACCCACAGAACTCAAAATAGATCATGCCTGGGATCCTTTTAAACTCAAGTTGGAACAGCTTTTAAAGAGGGATCAGTCGTTTGTGTTTTGTGCTGTTTGTATTGGAGCTGCAAGGATTAGTCAATCGGCAGAAAATTAAGCAGCAAAATATTTTTGAAAAGCATTTTTTGAGCAAAAATAGCAACATTTCTCTGGTTTCAGCTTCTCAGATGTGAATGTTCGCTTGTTTTCTCACTCTTCTATGATATGAATTAAATATCTTGATCGGACAAAACAAGACATTTTTCACAATTAACTAACACTAACCTGTTCATTAATAAAGCAATTTGTTGATTGATTATGAAAGTAATCCTCGGTTGCAGCGCTAGTTTGCACATATTTTCTTGTCGTCTGTTTGTATAAAGGCTGATCCAGGGACAGGCCGCGCAAACTACCTTACGCTATTATACATGCTGTGGTATCGTTTGGTCTATAAAATGTGAAAAATCCCCATCATACAAAGATATTCAGTTCATTTATCTACTTTATCACATATAGACTATAGACAAAAGACTATTTGATTAATCGGTTAATCTTTCATAGTTGTTGCCATCCAGTTTCTTTAATGAAACCCGTCTTCTCCCTCCTCCATCACAGAGCAGCAGCGATGGCGCCCTCTCTCCTCCAGGCCTACAGGAGGCGCTGGTGGATGGCGGTGACGGCAGTGATTGAAAACCTGCTGTGTTCGGCTGTGCTGCTGGGCTGGGGCTCCCTGCTCATCATGCTGAAAAGGGAAGGCTTCTACTCCCACCTGTGCTCAGGTAAAATCAGCAGCTCTGCGTCACGTAACCTAAATGTTTTGTTTGTTTGTTTCTCTTTAACAGCTCCGAAAACATACTTAACGTTGTTTCGTCACCTTGAGACTTTATGACTTTCCCTAATTTTATGAAAATTGCTTATAAATGTGATTTTAAACTGATGATATATTTCAGAAGTTTGCTACTGTGTGATTATTTTTAAGAGAGGCACCATTTTTTCAATAATCTACTACAAAAAGGCAAAGATTAGAGGAAAGTCTTAAAAAATTAACAGAGTTTTGTGCAGCAGAAATATGTCTTTTTTTTCTGGTATCTTTCCTCTAAATCATCTCTTGACCAAAGACTGTAAATGTTTTTGATTGGTCTTTCTCTGTACGTATTCTAACCGCTCACCTCTCTTATCAACACTGTGCACTCGTTACCACAGTGAACGAGTCCGTGGTCGTGTCTTTGGACAACTCCTCTGGCAGCGAGGTGGAAGAGTGGCTCAGCTGCGTGGACCAGGAGGAGATGCTGAATCTCGGCTTCACCATTGGCTCCTTCTTGCTCAGCGCCACCACCCTGCCGCTTGGTATCCTGATGGACAAGTTTGGGCCACGCCCAATTCGCCTAGTGGGCAGGTAATGGTCGTAAAAATAGCCACAGATATGTCACATTTGTGAGGGAATATATAATAATAAGCATAATTTACAAACACCTAAGCTTCTTTTTTTAGATACAGATTTGCTTTATGAAAACATATTGGCTTTTGTCATTTGGAGGTTTGACTACTTCACATTTCCTTTATAAATGTTATGATGGTGAGAATCTGGAGTGAAAGCTGCATAAAACAAGTAAATTCTTCAACCATTACTGAGACTATAGTAAAAGAAAAATCAGGCCGATCACATTCCCAAAGTGGGAGGAGGAAGATTGTCTGCATGTGAATCAATGAATGTAGGTGGGGCACTATAGTGTGTGTGTTTAGTAAACAGTCAAATTCTTCCACGTAGGGTGTGAACACAACTGTACTGTCTGAATAGAGAGGGACTGCCAGTAGTATCTTCACAAAGAGACTTCACAAACACATGCACTTTCTGTCGTTCTCCTTCACTGTTTTAGCAGCCGTGAAATTGGATCGCCTCGCCATTAAAGTGCATTAAAAGGCGCTTTGATAATAAGATAAAAACAAAGGAGAATGAGAAGTTTATCTGGAGGTGCATGTGTTTAAACATTCAGGCTGTTAAACCACTGACAGTTTCAGTGTTTGGCAGATAACCAACGACTTAACTGCTGTTTTGTGAGCCGTACTTTTAATGTAATTTACGTATAAAAATATAGAAGGTGTATGAACTAATTCGCACCACACTTTCACTTAATAACGTGGGACTTGTATGACTCAGACAAACACAGAGACTGGTGAGTCACCAGCAGTTAGTTATCCTGTGGCATTTCTATCACGGCCCTCTGGGAGTCTCTATTCGTTGCTTCGTTTGTACAAACACTAATTGTATATATACATTGTGACTTCCTGCATGCTAGGATATGATATAGTATGCATTCATTTAAAATGTCCTTGTTCTTTTGTTACAGTTCGTGTTTCGGTCTGTCCTGTGGTATGATGGCCGTGTCTGCCTACGACCCTCATGGTGAGTACAAACACACGCACACACATGCTGGATATCAATTATTAAATGCAAAATGTGACATAACAAATATGTAAAGCTCAAATACTACATCAAAAAAATGTTCCACTCTGTCAGAAGGTTCAATCAGTTATTGTTCAGTTTAAGTTTTGAGTGGCAGCTGGAAGCACACCACCTGAGGTCATGATTTACTTAAAGATTACTTTAAGATTGCTTTAAGGCCAGCTGTTCGGCTGGAAGAGCATCATTCTCCATGTTAACATTTTTTAAGGATTTGTTCATTTACTCGATACGCACTAGATACTGGTTTGGGAAATATTGCAGTATTTCTTTCTGTACATATTCTCTCAGATGTGCTGTTTAAACGCTGTAAAAAGCTCCTTTCAGACCACCAGACAAGACGGGGTGGTGCGTGTTGACCAGTATTAAACTTTTCGACACAGACAATTGAACTGTTACACCAGGTGCAATTGGACAGGTGTGCAAAGGTGTAAGCATAGACAGACTCCAGACACTCCACACATGATTTTCTCCACAATCTTCACAATCCTTCTTTCATCAACGATTGCATCTGGCTGCAATGGAAACCATGTCGTTTCAGATGGGAAGAGTGTCGATTGAAATCTGGAACAGGTTCTGAACAACGGCCGATAGTCAGCCTACCTCCACGCCACACTTTTAAATCACAGTGGCTCAGCTGGTTTTGAATACACACCAGGAAATGCATGTGTGCTACCTAGAAATGCTGTATTTTATTTCCTGCTGCCTGTTTATTGAGCTCTTGTACCAGTTGTTGAGTTGATGTGGAAACATAACAAAACAAGCAAAAAAAAAAAAAAAGAAGAGAAGAGAAAAAATCATACAAGAAATAGAAAAGCAAAGAAATGACAAATAAACAGTGAGTAAATAAAAATGATTAATTCATAGTTACGTCTTTGAGATGTTCGTGAAACATTTTGTTTTACCCTGTTTATGACAATCAGCTTCTCGCCTCGTCTTCCAGCGTCCTCCAGTCTTGTTCTGAGAGGGAAGAGTTTGCCATGAACTCTTCTTCTGTGTTTCTCTTTTTCTTTGCAGTTCTGTCAGCGCTCATTTTCTTGGCTCTCTCCCTGAACGGCTTTGGAGGCATCTGCCTGACCTTCACCTCCCTCACGGTGAGACACACAACCAACAGGAAACAGTTCTGACTGATTAATGGAGGAAGAATAATATTGATATTTACACAAGAGACCACATATCACCTGGGTAATATTGTGACAATTAGATAATCAGTAGCACAAACTGTACATACATCATCAGTGTGTTGCAGATGTACGTTGCTTAGAGCTGACTTTCAGACATCTGCGCTCAAATAGTTGATCCTCTTGTCAGTCTTTAATTATCTCTGTGGTTGGTCCTTTCCAAACTGTCAGGAAACGCCAGCGTCTGATTTACAACACGAGTGGTATGATTCTGTCTTTTCTGGTCTTGTTATAAATGCTTTAAGGAGACGATCACTCTTCTCTGTGCCAGATCTCATTGTTTTGGTGGGTGAGGTCGCGTCTATGTGCTCGGCGACACCCGTATTTTGATGCTCGTTTTCAACTTCTGCGCATAAGACCTGTTCTGACGTGGTAGAGACCTGGAATAGGCTGTTTTTGGACGTTTTTGTCATGCTATATGCAAACCACAAATGATGTATGTGTGTCCCTGACTACCTCCAGAAATTACTGTCAGTGTGTCTTATAGTATTTATAGTATATTTAAAGTTGTCTGAGTCTGATCAGGACACTCAGCACAAAATGTAGTCTCTAATGTGAACAGGGCCAGTCGTTCAAGCGAACATTCATTCAGTCATTAAATGTTTTAAATGTCAGATTCTGAGCCAAAAGGAAACTGGATCATTTCTCTCTCTTCCTCCTTCTGTGTCAGCGTTTGAGTTGCTAAACACACAAACCAGACAATGAGAGACATTAAAACAAGCCTCTGTCTCTTACATCAGCATCATGATAAAACTGCATGTTGTCAGGATCGTTTTTAAGGGTTTTAGTCCCAGTTTGGCAGCAAAATGTACCTGACAAAAAATCATATTCTGAAAAAGTACTAATGTTGGTTTGTGTTCTTGGAACAAATGAGCAGAAGAGTTTTGGTAGCTGAGCGTCTCAGCGTGGTCGGGGCCTCTATTTGTCTCAGCTGAGGAAACAGTGTGTGTTGTGACTGGGAGCTGTGTTTGTTGACATTCACATCAGGCATGTGTATTTGCGTGTGATGTGTCAGCTGGTACCAACATTATCGAGTGTGTTTTATTGTTGCCGCTGCCTCCTGTGTCCTGGCAAGTATTTCGGTTTGTGCTGCGTGTGAGTGTTAACGGTGTTTCTGTCTGAGCTGCACATGACTTCTCCCAGATGGAAAGTCTCCCATTTGTGTTTCCGCCAATAACAGCCTGCGGTTGACCACACACCCTCCCCAAAGCCCGGCCCACTCACCTCTATTCAAAACACTCAAGGCCACACTTTTTCTCGTCTCTCTCTGTCCCCTCTCACTTCCTTCCTTCTTCCTTTGTTCTTGTCTTCCCATCTTCCCGCTTCCCTCCGGTTCCTCTGCTCCGCCCAGCAGTCAGCAGAAAATCAATGCAGAACCTTTTCAACTCTGCATGACTGTGCACACGTGTGGATGTACGAATGTGTGTGCATGCTTATGTACACACAGGGAGACCAACATGAAACAGATGTTTAGATAATGAAGGTCCAGGCTGAGTATGGACAGATGACCCTCTCCTCTGACTTCTCCCCTGTGTGCTGACTGTAGCCCGGCTCTGTGTCACATGTCTCTGTCTGCACTTTTACTGTCAACTGTGCCCGTAAATCTCACTGCTGGCAATGAATGAACAGCTGACATGGCTGTTTAAACCCATGGAAGTTTATTTAAAATTCTTGTAGAGATCCCAAATTTGTCTAAGATACCAAATATGTGAGGCTGCATTTTGGGGGAGATGTGTATAAAATGATGCACAAGACATCTTGAATATTTCCAGTTTAGAGCTGCAACGATTAGTCGATTAATCAGTTAGTCGACCGAGAGAAAACTAATCAGGAATTAATCCATCACACAGTGCAGAGCATGATTCGAGCCTCTTATTGGCATTCTCAGGAAAAACATGGCACATATGTACACGACATGCATGGAGCCTCAGATTCACATGAGTCAGCCTTTCTGTCTCTCCCTTTGACACACACACACACACACACACACACACACACACACAGTGAAGAACCCTGGCAATGTGGACACACATCATTTTGTATCAGCATCAGTAATGCACGGTAATATCTGACAAAAGTTTGTTTGCTTCCTCAAGAACATGGAAACTGCTTTTAGTGTTTGGCCACTAACACACACTCACAGGAAGACACACAAACACTTGAGTAATGGTCAACCCCCCCACCCCACCCAACCCATCTCTCTGATTGGGTTGGGTGTACTGGCATTGACTGATCTCCACGCTGTTGTTGATGTTGTTCTGAAGAGCAAATGACGGCAGAGCACAAGGACTGAGACACACACACACGCCATCATGATTTAAACCTTGTGCTTGAGAGTAATAGCTCTAAATGGATTATAAAACAAGAAGCATCTCTGTTCTTTTGAGTTATTGTATAAGGAAAGAACACATGTCCTGATGAGGGACATATTCCCCTGATACAGAGGGTCTGTCATATCATTTGATACAATTACATATGGCAATTAATAATGTACAATAACAAAGTACATGACAAATTACAGTATAAACAATTTTCCAGCACCAAACACAGACAGTATAGAGGAGAAAAACACAAGTAAGTAAAACAAATACAATAGAAAAACATAATAACTACATTTTAAAAGGAAAAGAAAAAAGATGCACCTTCACCATGCCGAATTTCCATACAATTTCATTTTCCACACACCTGCAGCCGTGATCATAGCCTGCGATGGCAGACGCATTGAACTGTAAAAGGTGTTACTTAAAAAACTGATCTGCAAAAAAAAAAAAAAAAAAAGTTCATATCACGACATGTTTGAGGTCTTTACCGCCACACCTTTTCCAGAACAATCACACAGCCTTCAGGAGGTTTCACCACATATTTACCTACCATTAAAGATGCATGTTAACTATGCACAGTATGCACATTAAGCTTGTGTGTTACCTGTCACATTGGCATCGCAGGAATGAGCACAGTCCTCTTGCATTTACTGTAACAGACGTGGGATTGCCCTTCAACAGTACTGGCTGCGTGCTGGGGCCTGACGGATCGCACGCTCGGCTGTTCCTCGCTGCAGTTACGACAGCTGTCAGTCTTACCGCGTGCTAACTTTGGTCTCAAGTGGCAGAGAGAGGCTGAGCTTCTTTTAAATTTGCTCAACAAATCGAAACCATCACAGGGAATTGGGGATGACTCTTAGAGAGATGCTGTGGGTGAAATACAAAGAAACCTCAAAAAGCGAGAGTCACACGTCGTGGTTTGAGGCTTCCATAGAGGGCAGTTGAACCACCGTCTTTACACTTTTGTTATATTTTATTATATTATACTTTTCTGTGTTATATAAGTCTTTTGCAGCTGGACAAGAGCACTGTGAGGGATACGGGTTTGATCAATCTATGAACAGTGAGAAATGGCTGCAGAGCAGTGAGGTGGAGAGAAGAAGCTGGTGCTAATCAGCTGTGGTTTGGTGTTTCCTGCTGGGAGCTCCACAGAGAGAGAGGGGCTGCAGCTGTGGCTTGAGGAGATCAGTCAAACCAAAAAAAAAAAAAACGTTACTCCCACTACCTCTCTTTTTCCTCATTTCTGTCTTTGCTTATTTTTCATACACCTCTCTCCTTTTTTCTTCCTCTCCTGTTCCCTTTTATTCCACTTTCTCCTCCCGTATTCTACGTCTCGTCCACGTGTTCGGAGCTGCATCAAAACTTCAGTGCTCATTAAGCTACTATTTGGCCCGTTCTCTCAGCGATTAAGGTCTTAATTAAACTCAGTGCCAAAGTCTTACAACACCCAAGTGAGTGAGCACAGCAGGAGTAGAACCTGAACTGATTAGTCGTGACAAGTGAACGGCCAGAGCTCCATTTGTGTGTGACTCTCTGACACCAGTTGACCCTCGTGTGCCTCCATACAGTCACGTGCTTCTGCCCACGTCCCCCTGGCAGCGTTAGCATCCAGGACATGTGCTGCAAGGCCCTGTGTGAAATATGTATTTTGTGAGAACTGCCAGAACTCAGTGATGGAAATCACGCCTGCTGCTGGCACATGCACACACACATGTCACGCTTTTTCTTTGCTCTCTGCCTCACACACACACAAATCTCCCAGACACACTCGGGTTGCTGCTACCACACTTCTGAAAGCAAACATCAGTTAGCTGACATCCCACATGGCTGGAATATCTTTGCTTTAACATTAGTAAGAGATGCAGATCCCCTGTGTGCTCAGAGGGCCCTCTCGCCTACATACCACAAACCTCCACAGTCCAGCACTGTAGATCTGATGGCCACAAATGGGCTGTGAAGTATTTCGATTCTCAGAAGCGCTGAATGAGGACATGTGTTCCCTGGGATGTTTTTCTCATCTCGCTCAGACAGTCAGGCTCTCTCTCGAACATCCTTAGGAAAACTTATTTTTTCTTGTTTACCTGCCAACTTGTTGTTGTGTCAGCTCTTGAAGTGACCTCAAGCTTCCCCCTGCAACACACACACACACACACACACACACACACACACACACGCTAGCCGCAAACTGTCACCACAGCCTAATCTCCAGACGGCAGCCAACCCTCCCCCCACACACACATCTACTTTCACATGTAAATTCTCACCTACATCCGTCTACCTTTACGTCTTGCTGGACTCAGCAGCCAAAAGCAGCTCTAGGAATGTCCGTATGGAGTACTAAAGTTCCTGGAAACCCTTTGCTGGGAGTTATTTGTTGAGTTATTTGTGTGTGTAAATAAGCAACTGTTTGCTAACGTGTTGGCTATATCAGCTTTATTATAATATGTCAGTGTTGTGCTGCTAACAAGTCCCCAAAAAATCAGTTAATGCAGGTTTAAAGAGCTTTAATGGACACTGATGTGCTGTTATAGAATCACCACTTTTTACAATCCGTATCTTCACTTTTTGAATTTATAGCGCATGTTAGCAAGGTTTGTAGATTTGTAATCAAAATTGCCTTCACCCCGCATCCTTCCACCTCTATACATCCATCTCTCCACCCTTCATTTACCTCCTTCCCATCGTACAAAAGTAAAGAGCGCCTGAAGTCATAGTTTGGTGACCTGGTGGTTAAGACGCATGCCGTTTAGCTGCAGCGTCCACAGTTGTTGCATATCACGCGCCTGTCTCTCCCCATGTTTTCTGTCTGTATCTACTAGTCAGTCTATCCAAGAAAGTCAAAAATAATCTTAAATAAATAAAGTTGAATTGGTTGGTTCATTGTTTTCATTAAAACACAAATATGTTTTAATAGTGACATAAATAATGTTTTTTTTTGGCTCATTGTGTTTTCCCAACTGTGACTTGACGTCATTTGGTCCAGCCTCAGTGTGAGCGGTGTGAGGGTGTGGACACACCTGGGGGCACTGACAGTAGACGGTGAACTCTGACCCAGCGGGGAGATTAGGTGATGCCAGCAGCAGTTTGGAAACCACAGTCAGCATTGAGAGAGAATAGTGAGCTTGTCATGCAGCGCACCTAAAATCCCACACATGTGATTTTATAATCGTGATTGACCCATTTAAAGCTCTAAACGAAGGACACTGAGTGTGCTGGCAGCACAATAGGTCATTGTTATGTTCCCTAAGCTTCTTACTACTTTAAATAGGTCGATATATGATGTGTTAGTGCCTGGTGACCGCCACCTTGTCCCCTTTGCCATGTGTAATGCATGCCCCCACGCTGGGTTCACCGAGCCCTGTGAATTTCATCGAAGCTGGCTATAGACTGGCTTCCACATTTTAAATCCTACCTCAAAGAATTTGTTGAACTAGCAAGAATAAAGACGGTGGATGTGTGCCTTAGTGTAGCTTAGTCTGTATTTGAACTGTGGGGTCAGGACCCAAACTGGGTCTTGACTTTGTTTCTTGTTTCCACATGACATGGAAACTAATATTTTTTTAATGAGTCTGCTCTGAAGCGTTACTGGGTGCAAACGCGGTAGGCAGGAACAGTTCACAGCGTCTTGATTAGGAGGAACTTTCCCAGTCTGGTTCATCCTGCATTAAAAGCAGCTGTCTGTCCTCTGCTGGTCAAAATGAAATACTGCACCTTGATTAAACTACATTTTTGACTCAGGATAGCTCATATAGGTTACTCACAGGTTTAATATATTTCACATAGCTGAGGTCTAGCTGAACATGTTTGATAAGTGTAATAACTGACATCTATTCTGTGTCTAATTAGTTTCTTATTTCCCCCCTCCTCTGTCCCTGCAGCTCCCCAACATGTTTGGTGCTCTGAGCTCCACCGTCATGTCTCTGATGATTGGCTCCTACGCCTCCTCTGCGGTCACCTTCCCTGGAGTCAAGGTAAATTACGAAGGCTATATTAGCAAAAATGGACAATAATATAGACACATTCTTCATGGGTTTCTCAAATAAACCACGTAAATATATAGCCATAGTAGTACATGACGGTGTTTGAGGGATATAAACAATGCAATGGGTAAAATTAGAGAGCATAATTGGATTTTGTTTAGACAAAAATACTGTTTGCTAACATGTTCATCATAACAGCTTCGCTAGGTGATAATATGTCAGTGTTCTGCTTGTTCTCCTGCCCCCAAGTGGCCAAAAAATATCAATGAATGCAACTTTAAAAGCAAGATGCTTAAAAAATATAACAACCCTCTTCCTCCCCTTTCTCTCCTCTTCCCAGCTGATCTACGACGCCGGCGTGTCCTTCCAGGTGATCATGTGGATGTGGGCGGGTCTTGCCGGGTTTGTCTTTTTCAACTGTTTCTTCAACTGGCCCGCAGAAGGTTTCCCAACACCCGACGAAGTAGACTACAGGTCAGTGTGGACGCCAGCCTGTCGCTTTGTCTCTTTCCAGAGACGCACAGATGATTATCAGAACACCGCCCCCTCACTCCAACCTCAATATGTGTGTGTGTTTATATTTAAAACAGTAAGATCCTCACGCTGCAAGAGCTGCCTTCGTCGGACCAGAAGGTTGTTGAAGAGAGACTGAGCCAGAAAAATGGAGACGTCCGACACTCCACAGAGAAACTTCCTAATGGACCTGAAGCTGCACCCAGTAAGTCAACAAACACACACACACACACACACAACAGCTATGCTCTCAGCCATTTACTTTATACTATATATCCCATCCTTTTTGGCTTGTGTCCCTTTAAATACTTGGGACCCCTCATCACAGGTTGTATACGTCAACAGGGTGAGACCAATTCAACCATAAAGCGATTCTTTCTTCTCATATTGTTTTTAAAAAAATGGTTTTAAAGGCCTAAAGAAATAAAATTTATTCTTTTATAAGAAAAGTCTTAAAAGAAACTATTTATTTTGCAGAAATGTGCTTTTTCTGACTGCACGAGATATGTCTGTGGGGTTACAAGATGATTAACAGGATAGAAAAGGAGTACCCCTCAGTGGGTTGCGACCCCCAGGATTTACCTCTGATTTATATTTTACTTAACTGCTGGTTTGCTGAAAGACTGACAGAATGGATGCCCCACAGCTTTTACAGTTAAACTCTGATAAGATCAAAATCCTAATCACCTGCCCTGATCTCCTCTTATATATATTTGTATATAAAAATAAATAAATTAACTTATGTAACTTTTGCGCTGGATAACTCCGACCCTCTCCTCCTCTCTCAGACGCTGTTCCTTTCCGTCGGTCTGTGTTCTCTCCCATCTTCCTGTGGAGTCTGGTTACAATGGGGATGTCCCAGTTGAGGATCATCTTCTTCATGGGGGCGATGAACAAGATGCTGGAGTTCATGGTCACCCACGGTGAAGAGCATCGTGAGTGTCGAACCCTCAACCTCATTCCCAGCAAACACTTTCTGGGTTTTTTCATTTATTGTACGTTGTCAAAAACATGTAAGAGTTACTGACAGAGTGGGTCTTTGTTGTTATTTCAGCATTGGAGCAGCTGGTGATTGAGGCGGAAGAGAAAGGTGAGTCGCGCAATAACACGGCTTTGAATTTGTATACTTTATGTAACTTGTCTGGCGTATGTTTATTTATTTTTTCTTCTCAATTTGATTGAATATGTCCTCCTTCAGTAAGTTTCTACTCGTCCATCTTCGGCACGCTGCAGCTGCTGTGCCTGGCCACATGTCCTCTGATTGGATACATCATGGACTGGAGGATGAAGGAGTGTACAGAGGAGAAGACCGACCCCCTAGCCACAGAGCAGAGGTACATGCAGTGAGTCGTGACAGCTTAAAAGCGGTAGAATAAACAGTATTGATAAAATTGATAAAAATCACTTTGTCTACATTTATTGTCGCAGCAAGAAAATCCTGAATATTCTCAACAAGACTTGGTTCATTTTGTTTGATGTAACCAGATATGACAGACATGCATGTGAATATTGGACGGTGTCATTATAATGGGAGTGGTCCAGCATATCATTAATGTTAAAACACCTCTGTGTCTGTGCCCCCATCAGACAGACCAGTGGACCCAAGAGAGATAGTAAGATCCAGAAAGTGACCAACGCCATGAGAGCCTTCATTCTCACCAACATGCTGCTGTTCGCTTTCGGATGCTGCTGCCTCATAGACAACCTGCCTCTACAGGTAACACACACACACACACGAACACACACACACACACGTGGCAGCAAAAGAACAAGTGAAGAAATAGTCCCAACTTTCAGATCCACTGATTGCGTTGCTTCTTTTCTCTTTTCCTTCCTCAGATCTTGACCTTCATCCTCCACACTATGGTCCGAGGCTTCATCCACTCCTGCTGCGGAGGCCTTTATGCTGCTGTGTGAGTGCTGCACTGCTAACTCATCAACCACATCATCTGAAGCTCTGTTTAACACACTCACATCTCAGAGGAAATGGGAAAACATAACCTTAGGGGGGAAGAAATGTGGGTTTAGTTTCCAGTTCATTAATAAGATAATAAACATTTAGCTTTATAATATTTGAGACTTGGCAAGACTCTTTCCTGAGCCATTTAGAGTTGTTTTCCAGCACCACATAAACACCAAACATAAAGCAGCACTTTACAATGTGATAAAAGCAACCAGATGTGGTGACAAAAGTAAGGGATGTTGTAATATGTGTGTTAAACAACCACACCACTGCAACCATTCAACATATTCTTTTACCAAAATTCATGAGCTGTTGGAGTCAATATCAACTATATTGAATCTAGAGTCTAGTCTTGAACAATGCAGTATGAAATTATATGATATGATACAAATACTTACAGAACATGTTGTAATTGTATGTCTGTGGTAGTCCATTGTCACACTAGACAGTGTGTGGGCCTGCACATGACAAAAATATGTGCATACATTTAACTCTGAGAGTGTAAAAATCACTACGACAGGCCGACGAGTGCCCTCCAGAGCCGCATCAGCATGGAAACAACCATCCAATCAAAAAATAACTCACTGAAAAGTCCCATTTAATGTATTACAAGCTGAGAAGTGTCCACTGTCTCGGCTTCCTAGATTGCTTCTTCTGTGCTCTTAGACTCTGGCAGTAAGTTTCCCATCATAAATTTATACCACAAAAAGGAAACAGCTCATTTGTTTTTATGGCATTTTCCTTATTGATCTGGGGCTCACTGTCATTTCATTTGGTGTTTTAAACTCTTTGTAACCACCTGCATCTCTCCCACAGATACCCGTCCAACCACTTTGGCACCCTGACAGGCCTCCAGTCTATGATCAGCGCTGTGATCGCTCTGCTGCAGCAGCCGCTCTTCATCGCCATGGTGGGACCACTGAAAGGAGACCCTTACTGGGTGAGGGCACACACTTATCTCTGACTCCATACACTCGCAGTGAGTGTATGGAGTTATATTTGTGTCTCATTTCTGAGGGCGCAATGAGACATTTTGAGCACAGAAAAAGATTGTGTAGAGAAATTACTATCACACGTACTATAGGCCTATACAAAGTATATTTATCATTATTTTCAATCGAACTGTACCTGTAACTTTCCACCTCTGTCATCCAACTATCCTTCAGCTCAACCTCGGCCTGCTGATCCTCTCACTGACTGGCTTCCTGTTGCCGGGTTACCTGTTCTACCACCGCAGACACCTGCAGAGGGAAAAGGAGGCCAGAGACAAGCTGGCCGCCGAACAAGAGATGCAGGCGCTCAACCACAGCGAGGCCAACGGCTACAAACCTCACAGCAACGGCCTTGCTGCTGTGGAGCCTTAGAGCGACGCAATGGAGCCGAGGATCGGGGGAATTGTAGGATTTATTTTTGCACGTGCCTTCAAAATGAGCACCAGCATTCTCCTCATCCACGTATATTTTGTTTTGATATTTCCAGTGTTTTTGTTTTTTGCTTTTGGTCATTGCTGGTGCACATCTTGCTCACCACAAACCAAACCACAGAGCAAATACAATCCCCCATGTTTTGTTATGACTCAGAGTTAGACTTTAAGTTCCAGGTGTTAAGTGATTTTGGGGAGAAGCAGTGTCATCACTTGTTGGTGTTTATTTATTTTGGTTTAAGTCAAAGAGCCAAATTAGTGTGATTCTAAAGCCATAGATTTCACTCACAAGCACATGCACACATCCTGATATGGCCTGTGTGTCAAACTGCGGATATCACGGTACTTGAAATACTGTTACAGTATATAGTTTTCAAAGATAATCATCACAATCCTCGCTAACACCAAAGAACTGCTTAAAGATATTAGGAAAGCTACACTTTCTACTTCAGTATTGTTTCAAAAGTGTGTTTAATGAAGCAAACTCTTACTATTTTGTGCTGCTTCTACTGTAACCCCTTCAGCAAAAGCTCTAAATATATATCTATAAAACACTATTCAAAGTATGGAAGCGTATTGCTGTCACGCCAGAAAAAGAAAAATGGGTCAGTATCACATTATAACGTGAAGTTTTATTGTTTATTGATTTTTTTCAAGTTTGTTTCAAAACACTATACTATTTATCTTGTTATAACATGAAATAACGTGATAAATAGTATATTGTTATAACAAAAAAAGTTTCTTGTTACAACATGATAAGTTTGTATGTCGTAATAACGCGAAAATATCTTGTTATAACGTGAAAGAATATTATTATAACAAACTTTTCACGCTATAACGTGATACTGATACTGTTTTTCTTTTTCTGGCGTGGCAGCAATATGCTGCATACAAGCTATCAAAGAAAATGTAAAGCATCTGAATACCAGACTTCTGGTACGTATAAAGAAGATTTTGGGGCATTTTCAGAGCCCAGTTATTCACACATGTACACACACAGATAGGCTGGTTGTAGAGACACCACATCTACCTCCTCTGTTTCCTTTTTTTGTTTTTTTTTGTTTACTGTCTCTCTGCAACCGACTCCTGTCTGTCTGCCTTTTTTTTTTCACATTAGGGCATATTAATTCTTTAATTATCAAATACCCAAATTGAATTAGTACAGCATTTCTCCTTGAACATTCTTATTCTTTAGAGGTATTGCTGAGTCAGCCCTTGCATTTCTGGAATTTTTATATTTAGAAAAAACATTTTTATGGAAATTTCACAAGGAAAAACATGACTGATTTTTTTTAAATTCTGACACACAGTGTGTGTCAATGTCATGAAACGCTTTGTACTGCTTTATGCACAGAAATGAACTAGTGTGTGTGTGTAAAATATGCATTTAAGTGTCTTTTTATACTCTAGCTGCAGTAGCATTTAAAAGGGAAGCGTTTGTTTCAGCATCAGCAAATGTTATTTTGTAGTGTGCTAATTATAAATGAAGCTCAGATGATTGTATATGTGTATTCTGCTTTTGCCTTTTTTGCTTTTTTATTTTTTAGTCATGTATTGATTTTGGAGCAAAGAAACCTCTTTGTAACTTTGTAAATAGAACTGAGGTGTGTCTTGTATTTTATTACATATTCTTCTTGCTTTTCTATATAGGTGTGTACAGTATATTAGCTGATAGCTGAGGAGACACTGGCTGTGGTTAAACTTGTTTTTTAATGTGATTTTTCTGCTTGGAAGTTACACATTAAAAAGACAGATCTAGCTGCAGCCTTTGATCCTCTTGCTTCAGGTGGCTGCAGATCAAAACAGAAAAATGTACATTCTTCCAAAGTGACAACATGTGTGTGTCTATTCTGTACATGTTTGTTCTGCACACAGCAACAGCATCGTGTAGATTTATGGAATCAGTTGTAATGTATAATTTAAACATTTTTTGACTCAATCCATTTCAATGTCAAATCAGCTTTAGTAGATTTTTCCTTTCTTGTCTGCATTTCTTTTCTGCTTTCTAGTTCAGCTTCTTGAAGCTCTCACTTTAAAGGAGATTCTGTGTTTTGTTTCAAGTGTGTGCCTTTGCTGCCATCTTGGCTTTATTGCAGTAGATACGAATGTAAGATTACTGCCTCAGCCAAACGTCTTTTTCTGTATACCAAAGCCATGTGTAGGGGGGACTGTAAACTAGTCGATAGTACAGCACTTTCCCTCAGGAGAACGTACAGGAGCTGCAGTAAACAGCAGTTTGGTCATAATGTTTGGCTTTTGTTGATTGTCACAGGTGTTGATTCAGCTTGTTGGTCATTTTCTGAGGCTGTACTTTGTGTTGTTTAGTATAAATACTGCTATGTGCATTTTAATCAGTGTTGGTGAGGTTTTCCAGTTTGACACGTCATTACTTTCCTCTTGCCGCAGTACAGTGTTTTGTAAAGTTTGAAACCAACGTACCAGCAATTCCAGCATCAACTATGTGACCTCTTTGTACCTCTGAAGTTGTCAGACCTCTATTAAAGCTGACATATACTGCCAAATGCCATTCAAGTTAATGTGACTCCCTTGTGCTTATGCCTTTGTAATTAGGATTTTAAATTGTTGCAGCTTGAATAGTTAGCGTATGAAGTTTAATCAACACCTCTGACAGTCTCTACAACAAAAATAAACAGCCTTTGCTTTATCTGTATTTAGGCTTTAGCCTGTCATCTACAGGCTCATCTAATCTTCTCTTTACCCTTGGCGTTGAAGTGTTGGTATGTCTTGCTAAATGTACACCTTTCTTTCTTGCCTTCAATCAATATATCCAGCTTGTGCATTTGATAAAGCAATAAATGTATGAATGTAAATATACTGTCTAAGTGGCATTTTTGTTTGTTTTTTGCCATCCATTCAAACAGGTCTCTCACTGCAACAAAGAGATGCAGTATCAGCTGTTTGTCATTGTGTACCTGATCATATAATCTAAAACAACCAACAAATCCTACAAGAGGTCTTACAAGGAGACACAAACAAAGATAATAACCAAAGTTTATTTGATTTTGGCATTATGGTCAAAAGATATCACAACAAAATCAAAGAGGGACAGACATGCAGTGCCTGCTCAGTCATCCAGAACACCACACAGCTCATCAGTGGCTTTCTGCCTTTTACACTGTTCTGTAACATTTCTTTCCATCATCGCACACATCCACTGGGTCGCTGCTCCTTTCACTCTCACACCATCATACAAACATTTGCATCATTTGATTCATTGCCTTCCTCATTAAACATACTCCCATTAATACAATTATCTGTAAAACACACACGCATCATCTTACAAAATGCACAGTCTCTCACACACACACACACACACACACACACGCACACACACAGGCATGCACACAGAGGGCTCCTGTCTATCTGAGGCTGTTGCTGTTGGGTTGTGATCCAGCAAGGCCGGGATGGTCGGGACTGTGGCGGTTCTGGAGGGGGACAGAGAGAACAGCAACGCACTATTTAACAAGTGCATCCTGCCATTTAAACAGACTACATTTTACTTGTGTAGACATGCGAGTGATTGAGCCGAGAGCACAGCTGATGACTAGAAGAAACATGATTCTAATGGGATGATAATGTTACTACATATCTGGTAAATGTGTAAGTTGGAAACTGTTTGCGAATTGTAAACAGTAATTGTAAGCCATAACTTTATAGAGCAATCATAAGTCAGGGCTGTTGTCTGCAAGCTAGTTGTGAAGCTCTTTCGCTCTCTAGTGGCCAAAAACAAATTCACACAAGTTTACTTATTAGCTTAAAACTGGAAATGTTTCGGTATTTGGTTAAATCCTTGATATTAGGTTTGAGATTCAAGATAATACAGTTTAGGAATGGGTTTGGCGTCTCTGCCCGTAACTGCATTAGGATCCACAATAACACCTAACTGAATTACTGGGGCCTTGAGAGATTTACTTACCTTCTTCTTTTTCTTGTCTTTCTTCTTTTTCTTGCGGTCGGGGTCGTCGTCCCTCTTTTTCTTCTTCTTCTTGGGATCAGAGTCTGATGGAGTTTCTGTGACATCAAAGAGAAGCAGGTCAGTGGCCTGAAAACGTGTTACATTCCTTTGCGTTTGTTTATACTGTATGTACAGTTTATGTCATACCTTGTGGTAATGGGTCCTGTGGTCGATGGTGTTTGTGCTTGTGTTTGCTCTTCTTCTTTGGAGGCTGTATGTGCATCAGTCTGTACTGTTCTGGGAGCTGGGGAAAACAAACACAAAAACATGCATGAGTGTAAGTATTGAATTGAACAATATAGAATATTCAAACTAAAGAGAATTTTCCTAATACTTTGGGTAATCAGTATCAGCATGCTGAAAATGTGTGTGACTTTAGAATTGTGTAGTGTGTGCGAGTTGTGTATTGTATTCGGGTAGTACCGGTCCTGTGTGTAGTCTGAAGCCTGTGAGCAGAGCGCCGGTCAGTGGGCTGAAGGAGTTCCCGCACACTGGAGGTTTATCAATCAGAGAGCGCAACGAGCTGCCGTCCTGAGTGCCCGGACAGTCGATCATACCTGCAGCAAGATGTAAAAGAGCAATGGTCAAAAAAGAAAGCAGTGGCATGTCAGGGGTTTCATTAAGCAGATATCATTTTCACCACTATATTTGCTATTATGGGGTATTTACAGATCAGATCTACAAGACCAGCCTGACATTTGTGTGTTACATCTACGTATATCTCATCATCTACAGGAGATAGGTGTGGTGTGGTTCTTGGGATAACAGCTCCATTAGTAGAGTTGGGATTCCTGGCACAACTTCACAGAGCAGTCTTAAAACTACAACAACACTTGTAGCATTAAATACAACTTTATTGTGACACCGGTGCATTTCAGCTTGTTGTCTTCATCTGAGTCATTGTTTGGTCTGTAGGTTTGGGGGCAGCGGTGTCTCAAGAGGTCGTTCATTAATGGAAGGGTTGACGGTTTGATTCCAGACTCCTCCTGTCCACGTGTCGAGGTGTCCTTGAGCAAGACACTGAACCCCAAGCTACTCCAGATGGGCAGGCCAGCGGCTTGCATGGCTTGTGTGTGTGTGTGTGTGTGTGTGAATGTGAATAAGAGGCAAAATTGTAGATCGCTTTGTCCGTTTTAATACTGCAAGTGTTGCTGGAGTTTTGCCCCTTGAAGATAACACAACTATTCTCAGAGTGAGGCTGCCAACTGCCAAAGAGCACCCAGTTTACAATGAAGTGAGTTATAACAGAATGAACGGCTATCAAGGATAAAGTCACTTGGAAACTAGTGTCCTACTCTGAACATGAATCACCATCTTAACTACATTTATTTTTTCTAATGGAGGTCTCTGCAGCCCCCACCATTAACACCTGGCTGTCAGGCCACATTTGTTCCTAACCACAACCCACCTGGTAACTCTGGCAGAAAGTTGCTGAGCTTCTCCTTCACCTTCTTCCCGCAGAATTTGTTGTAGGCGTGCTCCAGGTTGTAGTGCGTGATGAGGTTGGTGTTGCCCGTTAACTCGTTTCCCACTAAACACACAGATTCATATCAGTGTAATTCACGCAAACACCACAAGTCACGGCATGTGTAACTAATTTATACATGTTGCAAATAAGGTATCCCGGCAGAAATATCGCTAGGTGACCATTTCCACCCGGAGCTAATGTTAGTTTATGTCTGTGATTATAGCAGTTAAAGTTACATAACGTTTAACTTTATAAACACAAGAGTTAAAACATAGGAAAATCCGTTGGAAATGTTTTGGGGTCACAGACAACACAAAAAACAACCCTACCTATGAAAAACAGGTGGGCCAATACCGCCAATTAGCTTACCGGTACTCAATATTCTCGGTTAACAATTATGCTAACTTGTTGGCTAACGTTAACTAGCATTGTTTACAAACTGCTTAGCAACCTTTGATAGCAACTCAACTCCTTCTCTGAATTAACAGACAAATAACATACAAAGCATACAGCAGTTATATTAGTCTGACTGTACCAGGAAGCTCCCGCAGTAAGTAGAAAGGTTCATTCATGGCTCCGGGCTTCCGCAGAGCAGGCCCGTCATCCCCGAGCTGCGGTGGCATCTGCCCCGCCATAGAGACTTGATTTTGCGGCAGCGGCGGCGGAGGTTTCCCTGGTCCGAAACCCAGAGACGACGAGCCGGGCGGTCCCTGAGCTTCAGTTTGCCCGAACAGAGTTGAATACATTTCCGTCATAACTATCACGAACAATACATTTATATGCAAAGAAAAGCCCAGTTTCTTCGAAGATATGACCCGCTGCTTGTTAGGATGGAGCTCACCACGAATCCATCCAAGTCAACTACTCGACTCTTCACTTCTTTGTGGCATTATTTTCATGGCCCCCGTACCGTAATACCAGGCGTAAACACGCACATGACATTACCATAATGATTAGTGTATGTTGGCCCACACGGATATAATCACTGAGGTCACAAAACACTTTTTTCCCCCCAAGATTTCAAGTTTATTTTCAGACAAACGGGCATAGTAAACAAAATCGATATGTACAGTGAAGTTAGCTGCTATATCTGCAGGACAAACAGTTTGAAGATCACACATCAAAGACATCAGCAGGGCAGAAAGAAGATGCCATCCTTTCAAACTCTGTGAATGATGCCTAAAAGTGAAAGAAAACACATACAAAAAACTGTTAACACTCAAGGCAAACTTGTATTTTATATTTCTACTTATGTTATAGTGCACAGGTATGTTTTGGCCTTCAGCAACAGCTGTCAGACAATGGCATCCTTCAAACTGTACCAATGCCAATACCACCCCTTTATCTTTTTAATAAAAATAAAACATCACTCCCATTTTCAATATATCAAAGTTATTAAAACTAACCTTAGAAGTAAAATGTAGCTTTTGATCAATACTGTTCGATCATGCAGCTATTACAGAATTTATGAGACTAAAATTAGAAGAATATGTTTTCTATGCATTATGTAAAAAGCTTTGGTGTGTTCATTTCCAGATGACATCTAATATCACAAATTCATTTCAGAGTAAAGACTTGAGCATCACTTTACACTTACTTAGACACGCATACCCTTTGTGAGTGTAAAAATAAACATGTTGAATATGCTTTCATCCATTGTTTCTCTCTCACCTTCCACTCATCAACAGCAGTAGAAATACAGTGTTCAGTCTGAGCAATACTCTCTCTACCAGCCTGAACCTTCTGTGCTAGGGCAGCATTCTCTGCTTGAATCTTTTTCAGCTCCAGTCGCATGTAGGCCTCCTGCTTTTTATAGTATGGCATCAAAAAGCTGCAAAAGTCCTGCTCAGGAACGCCACTCGGTCGCCTAACAGAACAAGTGAGACGGTAAAGGATTATAATGTTTAGTTACAGATATTACAGTGGTGATATACAGTGCAAAGAAGAAAGTCAATGCACTTATATTACAGGTCCTATAGTGAGACACAAGAGTGTAAAATACAGTGTATGTAAGTGTTCAGACAATAAGATGTTCCTTAGTGATTAACTCAACAATGCTGGGGCAAATTATTGGTAGTTACCCAACAACTGCCCACAAAGTTGCAAATAAATACTTTATAAAATAAATATTGTATTTATTCAGTTGATTAACTTATACCTACTACTTGCTTGTGACAATTCATTTGAATGAGTGGTGGTAATGGGAGCAGATGGATGTCAGAATTCAGATGTTGTCAAAGAGGGGAAATTGTTTTATAAGCAAACTGAGCGTTTGTAATGCTGTTTACTGACCATGCAGCATCTGGATTGTTCTTGGCATCACGCTCCAGTTTGTCCAGTTCATTCAGTTTGAACTCTAACCGGCCTTCTTCAATCAATCTGTTGATGTCCTCCTTCACATACACAGACGCAGGCATTCATGTAAACAAGTCAAAATAAAGGTGGGTAGACCCTCCTTTTGTTGTTTATTTTCATACGTGGTATTAATGTGATGCGCTGCACACCTGTATAGTCCTCTGCAACTCCTCTATGAACTGCTTGTGAATGCTCTCCATCCTCTGAGGGTTCTTCTTGTACAGCGGACGAAAGGTGCTGGCGAATCTGTTAAAACTGTGGGTGAAAGCAGTGTCAACCACAAGTGCAGCATAGTGTGGCTTTCCCCAAAACACCGGCCTTTTTCTAGGTTACCTAATCTAGTACTCAAATGATTGGTTGGTTGGTATATAAAGCGATCGACAAAAGAATAATTGATAACAACAGCTCAGATTACTTAGTAATTGTTCAGTCATTTATCAAGAGAAAATGCCAAAGATTCACCGTTTGGTCGCCTCTTAAATGTGAGGATTTGCTTCTTTTCTGTGTTATATTATATAGATAGAATATATTTGGGTGCTGGATTGTTAGTTGAGAGATGAGTTGATACTGAAAATAATCATTTGTTGCTGCCCAAAACAAATCCTTATGTTATTTTAAGAAACAAACCTATCTGTAAAGCAGGTCTTTTTTGTTTTTTTCCCCCAAAACATTGCAATCTCTTTTCTTTTCAGTAGTTAACGTTGAACAACAATATGGTCTGCCTCGGACAGATGAGTTAATGGATACTGCAGTCATTATCTTCGCTTACATTTACAGTATCTCAGTCAGTCCTTCACACCGGAGCTGTGGCTTGGTACCGTTTGAACCTTCAGATCATGTGCTAGTCGTGCTAATGTCATTTCACACAGCAATGTTGACCACTAACACGATTTCCACACGTTAACGTTACCTGGCATGGTCGACCAACTTTTTCAGGCTCTTCTGCATCACTTTGTCGAACAACTTCAGTCGGTCATACCGAGCCTCCGTCGCCTCGGACTGCTTACAAACTGATCCAGGGTTTGACATCTGCGAGGAAACTTCTCCTGCAGCTTCGTTAGTCCGGTTTTCAGCGGGGTCTTTGACACATATGTTATCTACAGTCTCCTTTTGTGTCGCTACTCCGCTTTCCTCCATTTTCGGCTCCCCCTGTTTACGTTTTGCGGTGCCCGCCAAATCTACGGCGAGTCGCTGCGCCCAGAAACCGCGAAAGCGTTTGTTTTTGCGCAGGCGCAGTTCGACCCAGCCGCCGCATCCAGTCAGTTGTCACTTCAGCTGTCAGTCCTCCTCAAACCCCTTTCTGGTTGACTGTCGCGTCTGCCAACATGGGTCTAATCACGGGACTCTGTACTTTCTTGTACCACTTACCACAGATTTACAAATGGCTGCTGAAACCGTATTATATCACCTCGCTCTTCATGACCGTCGCCTTCCTGGTGGTCCGAAAAGCTCCCGGTCTGTGCGAGCACCTGGCGACCCAGCGGGAGGACGGCAACCCCTGCGACTTTGACTGGGTGAGCATGGTGGGGTTAGGGTTGCGCTGCCCTGCTGCCTGCTGCTAAATATGGTGGGGCCAAGTTAGCTGCTGTATGATGACTTAGCTGATTTACTCACCTATCACACAGCTGTTTCATGTTTAGTCTTTTTTGTTTCACAGAGAGAAATGGAAATACTCATGTTTCTCAGTGCAATAGTGATGATGAAGAACAGGAGAGCGAGTAAGTAACACCCCCAACACCCCCTACCACCACCACCACCACTTCTCCACACACACACACACACACACACACACACACGTGTCTCTGTGTGAACCAACTGATATCACAACATGGTAAGAGTTTGTTTACAGTGTAAGCAGTCACATCATCAAAAAAAAGCCAGTGATGCTCAATTTGGGAGCAGGGACCACCAAAGGTTTATTGAGGCACATGAGAAACCTCGTCTTTAACCAAAACTGTAGACAGTTATGTGACTGTGTTCAACATGATATCAAACAACAATGGCACTATAGGTATTTGTGTCCTGTAATGAGTAACTGTTAAACTTCAACCAAATAGGTATTTGTGACCTAATGTGTAACCGTTTCAAATCCTTGACCTGAAACCATGTGAGAAGCCCTGCACCAAGCCACATCCAGGAAGTGCTGTACTGAAAACTTTGCTTTGTTGTGTAAACATTACAGTTGAAGTGTAACCCTGCCTTCCTCTGACCTTGAAACAACAGCGGGAAGGTTTTTCCTCTGCTGCACTAATTGTTCCTCCTCTCTTCTTCTTCTTCTCCTCTCTCTTTCTCAGTCACACTGGAGCAGCACATGGGCAACTTATTCCTGTTCAGTAAAGTGGCCAACGTCATCCTCTTCTTCAGGCTGGACATTCGGCTCGGCATCCTTTACCTCGCATTGTGTATCGGTTAGTGGCCTTACAACTCTCGCTACAAATACTGCCCCACTCACAACTAAATTTGAGTTATGGGAAGGGATATTTATGGGAAACCCTTTTCCATCAAGAAGGACAATAGTGCACCAGCCTATCACCTCCACCTCAAAATGGTGCAATTTAAATGTGTCTTTTGCTGTTAAGTGACACCAGTACAGATTTAGGGTATCCCTCACAGGTGGTAAGCAGAGGTGTATCCTTACACATTTGGTCTTGGAGTCACTTAGTTAGTAGTGTTAGTAGATGACAGCCTAAACAATTGGCATTAAATATGTGACCTTTGCTGTGTGAAATAGCCCATCTACTCTTTTTCCCTAAATGTTAATGTTTTATCTCAGGTATATTCATTTTCATAATATCAGCAGAGGTCGCCTTTATGTCCCAAAAAAACACTGCAGGAAACCCTCAGATTCCATACAGGACCTTATTAAAGTCAAATATTAACTTGGATCTATATATCTATCTTTAACCACTATTATCTATCTATAACGTGAATATAAAAGAAAGGCACCTGCAAACTGCAGTTGGAGCTCTTGTTTTATTACCGATGTTTCGACCCAACACTGGTCTTCACTAAAGCTTAAAGGAGCTCTGAATCCAGTGTGTGGGTACCTTTCTTTTATATTCTTCTCTTTGATTTTTGTATCAAGCACCTATTCCACTGAGGTATTGTGGATGCGCACACAACTACCCTTCATCTGAACTTCTCACAATCGGTTTTAATGTATATTTATTAACCTAAGCTGAGATTTTCATAGCTTCAGAAAATGTAAAACTTACATTTAGCTGTTGTTTTCATCCACTGGGAACCTCTGTAATGTAAACTTATCTATGCCTTTTCTCCAGCATTCGTCATGACCTGTAAGCCACCTCTCTACATGGGCCCGGAATACATCAAGTACTTCAGTGACAAGACAATAGATGTGAGTGTTACACTACAGACTATGCTTAATTTCAGTCATTTAAATGCTTGTATATTCCTTTATGATGTAAGAAGACCATTTGGATGTACAGTTATACTGATATGTGAAGTAAAAGCTTTGAAATATCACAACTGGTGGGAATTACCATGGGTTAAACAAATATTAATATGCAATATAATAAGAACATAAAGATGTGAGCTTCTTAGATTTTTTTTTTTAAGTTCCAATCAATTGCACAATGCAAAATTTTGTAGCATTTTGTTTGCATTTTGGACCGTGTACATATTAGACCTCCCTAATTGATCATGCCCCAGTCCTAAGGGTGAATGACAGAGATCCACACCTCTGTGATCTGTTCTGATCTAATGTTGTGTTGTTGAGTCATTAGGAGGAGCTGCAGAGAGACAGTCGAGTCACCTGGATTGTTGAATTCTACGCCAACTGGTCCTCCGACTGCCAGTGTTTTGCTCCCATCTTTGCCGATCTTTCTCTTAAGTAAGAGATAAGTAAATACAGGCCTTCCAGTAATCAAGATACTGAGGCCTACAGTGTCTCAGTCAGGGTCTCCACAGGCCCTCCTTCAAGTTAATTATTCATTATTGGTAAAACAGATATAGCTGTGATTGGCTGAGACAAAATACTACATGATGTCTTTGATGTCTGAGATATGACATGTAAAATAATTGCAGACACTGGCATCTGTCAGTGAGACACGCAAAAGCCTTCTGGTTTCTGTAGTGCTGCGACACAATAGTGTGTTTTGTTTTGAAAGCATGTATTCGATGGAAGATTGGTTTAATAATTTCCTTCCATATTCCATGCTGTATTTCTGTCCACATTTTCCATTTTTAAAGTTTAGTTTTTAAATCAAAATAAGTTGTTTTTAAGATGCTTTGAATGTTTCCTTCAGTAATCATAACCCCATTGTTGGATTAAACTATGTTTCAGTTCTGCAGAAGAATCAAAGTGCTTAAATGCTTTGGCCATGACTTTAGTTTTGACTTGAGGCCTAAATGTCTCTTCCCCTACGTACCGCAGGTACAACTGTGCTGGACTCAGGTTTGGGAAGGTGGACATCGGACGCTATGGAGAGGTTTCAGAGAAGTCAGTCATTTTCTCCGCTCCGCACCTATTTTTAATGACGCAGCAGTAGTTTTAATGCAGGAGCACAGGTATTGACTGTCCCATGAATTTTTTCTGAACAGGTACAAGGTTAGTACTTCTCCTCTGGCTAAGCAGCTGCCCTCACTGGTGCTTTTCCAAGGAGGGCGGGAAATTATGAGACGTCCGATGGTGGACAATAAAGGGAGAGCTGTATCTTGGACCTTCAATGAGGTAAGTCTGTAACAAACACATGGAGCGTGTACTGAGTAGGTGTTGCTCGCAACAGCCTCACATATGCATTCACAGATGTTAATATGAAGCTTATTTCCTCCCAGGAGAACATTATCCGAGAGTTTAATCTCAACGAGCTCTTCCAGAAGTCCAAGAAGCTGAACAAAGGTCGTGGTTTGAATGAAGAGGAGCAGCCAGAGGAGGGCAGCGACGAGCTCCTTTCTGGAACCAACAACCCAGAGCAACCCACAGAGAGCAAGAAAGACCAGTGAAGAGGAAGATTCAGAAAGGGGCTGCATGAAGTCTTTCCTTCTCTTCCAACATTGCGTTGCCTTACATGATTGCAGAAGTGCCAAATATTATGGAATGGAGAAGAAAATAGGTTCAACCACTACTAGATGTCATCTCTATGCTTTACTGTAGCAAATAAATACCCAAAACAGGCTGGACCACGGTTCCCTGGTCTGACTGGGTATGATGCAGTGTGGTTTGAATGCAGCCATGCAAAAGATAAGCAATGATTTGGGGACATTTTATTACAGACCTTAAGTTATTTGAGAACAAATGCCTTTTTTGTGATGATTGTTTTTTGGCTACTTTCAGCAACATCTCATTGCTGCTATAAACTTTTGCTGCCTGTATTTTGCAAATAGTGCGTTTACTGTTGTCTCATATTTAAAAACTAAAGTGAGAGGTGAAACTGAAATTAAAAAAAAGATAGTGACACATTGTTTTTCATCAGTTTGACCTTTTTATTCTGAGAAGACATCTTTTTAAAAATTCTTTATAAGGCCATTTTGGAAATGTCTTTAATGTACTCGTTACAGATATTTGTGAAACTCGTTCCATTCATCACAGCCCACAATAGCGATATTTTATCTCACATAGAAATATACCTACTATACTCACATAGTTTCAAATTGTTCAGTGGCCATCATCCTTGGCCAGAGCAGAAGTAACACAGGTTCTCTTATCTCCGTACAACGGCTGCTTGTGCCATTAATGATGCGCTTGTTACCACCCACACATGAACCGGGTGGGCATTTGACAATATTCTCACAAGTATGCACGCCAGTAAAGCATTCAGCACGACAAACAAAAACCACATGCACACCGAAGTCATATCCTGGGAAGCTGGAAAATTCTTAACACAGTCGTTTGGGTTGAACGATGATACTTGTGTGCTTCAAGCGTGTACTTTTCCCCCAAAGATGTGCTACATTCAGCCACCTTTGACATTCTAATGCAATCACCACTGTGGGCCTTGATGGAAAAAAAATCAAATAAATAAAACCTAATGTAATGCCCAATCCTGAAAGACAAACTCATGTACACGCCTCCCTTCCTCTAATTATTCCTTTTTCAACATCGCTGTGGATAAAATGTTTTACTGTACCTTTACAGTTTTTTTTAATAAGCAAGTTAATCAAAAAATCTAATCTGCCTTACAGTTTTTTCTCAGAAAAGTGTAAAAAATAAAAACCAATAGAAAAAAAATAAATGAATGGTCTCAAGGCAAAAAAAACAATCAACAGTCTCCAATTAAAAACCAGTCGCTCCTTAAAAATCTATTCAGTGGCATATTGCCTTTACAATTTCATGTATAACGTTTTTTTCATAAAAAATATTCATACTTCTTTTCTCAAAAAAAGAAAGAACAATCTGGTAGAGACTGGTTTGAAATTGTGTCCAAAACTACATGGTTGTCTTGTCTGGTGAAATAAATAAGCCCTTCCCTCGCTGCCCCTATTTGGCTGGCCATCTGTTAAAAGGTATAAAGGTTCTGCTCGCGTCTTGATTGACTGACAGACAAAACATTACAGAAAAGAAGAAAAAAAATAAACACCAAAAAGACATACAATGATCTTAAAGCTACAAACAGATTTTGCATAATGTCTCTAGCATCAACATTACAAGCGTACATTCCACAAAGATGCTTGTGCTGCAATCGTGACTCAGAATTTCTTTGTGGCTTTCCAAAAAATAAAAATAAAAATATTAAGCTCAATTATTTGCCACTTCAGCTGTCCACCAAAAGATCATTCTCTTTGGACGATGTCAATTCCAGCAAGAGCTCTCGAGTGGCTGATGCAGCCATTAAATATATAAACAGGCAATTGATTTGAAATCGCTTTCATGAATAATTACACAGTACATCTGCCACCCTTATCAATAGTCATCTTCAAGACCTGACAATTTGACCCAATAATAATCTGTAAGATTTTATACATTTATATAAAAACAATATTAAAAAAAAAAAAAAAGATTTATAAAACTAAAATGATACTGTGTTTATAGGTTGGACTCTCTCCATGACTCTTATTGATAAACATGTTGTCTGGTCCGTTCAGACAGAGGAGAAGACGACGTTTCTATTGGTCAACAGTCCTAAATCCTCCATCTTAAAATTCTACGTCCACTTGATAAAAGGCCATCCTTTAAGTGTCGGACACCGTGGTCAATACTCTGTGCTAATGTACCAAAGTAAAACAGCAAATCATTGAATAGCTATGCGTGTTCTATAAACATATCTGTACCCAGCCGTGATCATACAGTCACATCAGTCTATGGCTCACAAAGTGGCTAAATGGAGACGCATTGATCCTGTGAAAAATGAACTAGTGTCTCCTTTTACTCTTTGTTCAAATCTGAAAGGCTAGCAGAGACGAGTGGCCAGTGGCGTTACAAAGATAACAAAGTGAGTACCAGACAAGCCAGCTCCTTTAGTCCGTTGCTGTAGTGAGCAGTCAGTTTTCAGGGGCCTGCAGTCGTAAATAATATCCAGCTCAGATAAGAGACAAGTGGAAGTAGTCCAGTGACTTTTTCCCCCCTCCTTGTGATAGACCTTGAAGGATGTCTGTCACTCAAACCGATATCTCGTAAGTGGTCCCTCCGACGCCCGTCACCTTCTTTACCCCGCCGCCTGGTTTGGATGTGGTGTGATTGGCCACGACTGGACGAGAGGTGGATCTGATTGGACAGCCATCAGGGGAAGGGGAGGGGAGGACCGTGGGGCAGATTAGGAATGAGGACAGAGGATAAATGGATAAATGGATGTGGAGGTGAGTGGTTCTATTTCAAAAATAACAACAAACAAGCAAAATGTCTCTCTACCATCGATGTTGTAAGGCATTTGGTAACTATGCTTAGTGAGTGAGAGAAGGACAAGGACAGAAAAGGCTACAGAACAGAAGTAAATAGCAGCAGGGTTAAGCATGCTTTCACAGAGCTAAACACATACTGGCATGCTGTTAACACTAATGCACACATTCCACCAACTGAGCCAATACAGCTTCCACACATACGTCCGACTGTTAAACACTAAACAAGCAAAAGACTGACTGTAAACCGAGAAGGAGGAAAAGGAAGACTCACACAGATCAGGGAGGAAGAGCAGGGCTGACACAAACCAGGGAGGAAGAAGAAGAGGATTAGGAGAAAAAGGAGGAGGAAGAGTAGCAGGCTGACGGATCTGGTGATGGATCATTACTCACTGTGGAGCCTGTTGCCCTCCTCCAGCTCCTCCCCCTCCCAGCACAGTGCCTCCTCCTATGGGCCGAGGCTTGTGCTGAGGCCCTGCCTCCCCAATGTAAGACTGGGACTTGCCGAGAGAGAGGCCGCGAGGCGGCGGGGAGACAGGGGGCTGTAGTGAGCGAGCCCCAGGGGAAGAGGATGAGGAGGAAGGGTTACGAGAGGCTCGGGAAGAGGAGTCCTGGTTATGTTGGAGCAGGTGCTGGATCTCAGGAGGCCCAGATGAAGAGGGAGGGGGCGGGCTGACGGCACGCAGGTAGGCCCTGTGGGGGGAGGAGAAAGTGGCAGAGCCCTGGAGCAGCTGCCCCTCCCTCTGCTGGGCAATCTGAGCTGAGAGGAAGGGCGACGTGTAGCCCTGCAGCCGGGTACTGGGTGACACCACCTCAGGCTGGCCTGTTATAGTCGCTGAGGGAAACAGAGCATGAGGCTTCTGTGGCGACAGCTCGTGGGCGGCTGACTCGAACTCTGGGCTCTCGGATGGCGTCAGCAGGCTGTCATAGGACAGGCTGCCATTCCGAGGCGTCTGATTGGCCAGGCTTTTGTAGCTGGTGTCTGTGGTACCTTCTGAGTGGAGGGTGGCCAGCGGGTTATGTGCCGTGTGCGCTGAGCGCAGGCTGGAGGAGCGGGAGCCACCAGTGGACAGAACCAGAGAGGATGGGTAGGAGGTGTAGGAGCGCCCAGTCAGGGAGTAACCTGACATGCCGCCTGACATCCCCCCAGCAGTCCCGCCAGGGCCTCCGGGGCCCTCACCCCTCTCCCCTCCCCCTCTGCGCACCCCTACACCTCCCCCCACCACTGTGGCCCCATCCAGGCTGCTCGGCTCCGAGCGGTAGGTAGGCTGATGGCTGGACTGGAGGATGGAGGGAGATGGAGAGTCAAGACTGTCCCCACGGATTATCTGAGGAGAGGAGAGGAGAGAGGAAGAGAAACAGACCAAAGGTAGAGAGGGGGAGAGGGTAAGGACAAGTGTGATGAAGATGAAGTCAGGAGTGCAGAAGGGGGAAGAAAGATGAAAATCACCATGTTACCTCAGGAATAGATAACATACAACAACAGTTTTTCTACAGATTCTTACGGAAAAATAAAAAGAGTGGTGGGGAGAAATTGGATGCTTGACCAGTGCTCTACTCCATCATCACACTACTGGATTGGAAACATTGACTGGCTTGAACAAGCACTGACACTGCATGTCAAGGACTGTGTGTATCAACACATAAATGGAAATACAAATACATACAGTACATGAACTACACATTCCAGTCAATGCAGTCTCAGGGGAAAAGGATAGATCCACTCAAACACAGAGACAGCCAAAGGGATAGACATACACACAGATGACACTAGCTGAGACTTACTGATCGACCGATGGCCACTGAATGATCAATTTAAAGTAAAAACAAAAAAGAGGGGCATGGTATTAACCACAAAGAAAATTAGTATGAGTGGGGCAAATCAGCCACCAGACCATCTGTTACAGTAATGTATGAGATATTGTTTGTTCTGTTCTCTTCACTTCTTTTTTGCAATAAGCTTAACCACATCCCTTTGTGTTTTACAAATGCTAAAACAAGCTTGCTATGTAATAATCAACAAGGTTTGTGTGTATTTAAAAGAATATATTTAGATTTACATGTGTCTGTTTCCAATCAGGCAAAGACATGTGGTTAACTTCCTTTAAAACTCTTAATATACAGTATCTACATCATGTTACGTGAATAGTTTATACCCAACACCTTGAGGGCTGTGCAAGTGTAAACTGACATGTACCTTGTTGGGGTGTGTGAGGGCAGTGTGGTTCCTTCCTGGGCTGTTGTAGGCTGGTCGGTACTTGTACATTGATGGCGTAGTTGGAGCTTCAGTCAACAAGCTGCTCTCTGAGTGGCAAGAAACCAAAAGTGACATTTGAAAGAGGAGTGTCTGTGATTAGAAGATAAACACTCCAGCAACTACCTAGGTTCACTAGAGTGTGTGTGTGTGTGTGTGTGTGTGTGTGTGTGTGTGTGTGTGTGTGTGTGTGTGTGTGTGTGTGTCTCACCCTCCGTGTCAGCACGTGGCAGACCAGGGTAACGAAGCTCTGGCTTTGGAGGAGGTGGAGGCTCTGCATCAGCTGACTGGCTCTCCATCTGATCTAGACTGCTCTTGGACTGGAAAAGACACAAAAGAAAGTCATGTAAGCCGACATACAGTATTAGGTTGTGTTCAAACTGACAACTGAATCAAAAACTCTGCCTTGCACAGAGGCCTACGGTAAGAAAAAAACACAGGGTTGTCCAGCAAAAAAGTTGAACTCAGCGTTTGCTTCAACACAATGCAACATCATCTGCCAATGCAAAATGTGTTGGCCAATCAAATGCATGCATACGCACACTGCAGATAGATTACTTTGCAACTGTGGCATTGATTTATTGTTTATCTTACAATGTTGCAACGGAGGATAGAACAGTTATTAGTTGCCAAAATAACTTGTTGAGGTATAAAGTCCTGTTCCTGGCATCTGATAAACTTTCAAACTCACTGATGTACTCAAATTATTTTTAGTCTGAATGCCCTCTTAAGCAGCTGCTAACACATGTGGTAGGGTTTCTAGTATTGCATTATATACTCTTATTCAGTGTGCGAAATACTTTGTGACAATTGGGGGGTCTTGTGTCGTGGACAGGACTTCAAAAATGGAAAATAAAATAAAATCATCAACATCTTCCATATTAACACAAACAATTTTTCACCTATATGCAGTGAAAAGAATAAAAAATATTAAAAATGTTTTAACAAATTTGCAAATTGGGAAGACATTTTAATCTTCTGTCCAATGTCCTCATGTTCCCAGTTTTGCCAGTCCGCCGTACATCTGCAAAGCTCAGCGTCAGAACCGACCCATTACCTGCAATTCTGGACCGGACCAGCCAGGCCTGACATGTTAATACAAGACTCACAACCTGACCAGAAGGCTTATCAAATATGCTTCGAGCTGAGATCCCCAAAATTTGATTTCGATGTCTTTGGAGGGTCCAAGGTATTAATTAGGGGATCCGAGACCCCCTGTATTTCGCACACACTGCTCTTATTGTTCTTCATTACATCTGTTAACCGGAGGACCCAATTCAAAACACAGAAATTCTTACAAACAAGGGCAACAATTTTCTGTATTCCTAAAAAGGGCATTTTCATCCAACAGCAACAATGTATACAGTCAAGCATACAGTATATACCAAAAATTTCTGAATAACATGAAAATGCATGAGAACGTCTGTGGAGTTCCACGTGTAGATTGCTGGTTTTTGTTTGTTGGATTTGGTATCACTCACCCTGGTGCTGTGTCGGTCATTCTGGATGCCGTTGTCCAGGACCTTGGCCTCTAGCTGGGCCTCAGTGAGAGGCGGTCTAAGAAATGGTGGCTGAACTTCCATTGCCTGAGGGCTCCGCCATCGGCCCATGTATCTGTGAGAGGGACATACACATACATTTCAATCCTAATTAAAATGATACAACAGGCTTAGCAGTATATTGCTCTATTGACAAACATAATCTAACACCAGAAGCCACTCCCGCTGAAGGCTTGTACTCATATATTCCATTAACTAAACTAAACTAAACAGACGAGTGAGAACAATAAAAGAGGAGGGTGGAAAAGTGGAAGGGGAGGGAGAGCAATGGAAAGAAAGAGGCAGTGGAAAAAGAATAATTGTGGAGTAGAGTGTTAAAGGAAAGCAGTAAAAAGATGAGTGCAGAGAAGAGAGGAAGGCTGACCTGGGGGCCTGAGAGCTGCAGAGCACATGTGAAATATTCCTCAAGCAGCCATTGGTGAAAGGGTTAACGCCTCCCCGAAACTTCCCTGTCACCTACAGTGAGTGGGAGGAGGGGAGAACTCCAACATTAATGATACAAATACAGAAAAGAAAAATCTGAGTGAATTCAATGTGATGCACACAACCAGCTCTTGTATGTACCTGTTCATTTGTGGTCCTACCACGGGCCACCAACACTATGTGGAACCCAGTCAAGCCAGCGACTGGGACAAAAAACAAACCAGCCACACACATCACACTCATACTGGAAGGAGAGGGTCAAGGAGATTACAACAAATCCAGGAAAAAAAACAGGCTAAAAATCACAATGTCCCATAATTTGTCCTGCGTCTTTATGACTGCAGTGAGCCAAGTGAAGGATACGTAACAGCAGCATGTGCCGTGTCTAGCTGCTGGCGGTGGTGCAGGACATAAACCAAGCCAAAGCCAAATATGTTCATGATGTGGGTGGTAAGTGATAGCAGGAAGAGGAAAAAATGGCGATAATTCCTACGACCAATGCAGTTGTTCACCCACGGACAGTGGTGGTCAAAATCCTGAAGAGAGCACAGGGTCAAAAGGACAAGAAGGTGCAAGCACCAGAGAGGAAAATAATGACGATAAGCAACAACTGATCCAGACAATTTCTACCTCCCACGCTCACACATGGAAAACTAAGAATAGGACAGATCTAGGTTGAGCAGTCAAGTCACACAGGAGTTTATAAAAGCTCACTGTGAAATTTGCTATTAAAACATTACACAAACACAGGTATTATGTAATGTAAACTAATGTAAGTAGCGTTTTCAGACTTAGTGCTGTTGAGACTAGGATACATTCATTTTCAAATATATATTTTAATAATTACAAAGCCATGGATGTGCTGTAAAAGTTCCACTGACATTACCTCCACACAGTTGTCGCAGACTGAACAGTGAGAGCAGCGTGGCGGGCGGTAGAAGCGGCAGGTTGAGCACCACTTCATGCGCACCTGGATGCCTTTGATCTCCACTGTCTTATAGAGCGGAGCGCGGAAATCATCCTCTTTATCCTCATCCTCCTCCGCTAAAAACAACAGACACACACACTGAGGCTGTACTAGCATCATAACACCCGATCATACGCTCACTCTGTACCGTGTTATACTCATACTAAATTATTTCAGTCAGTTTCTAGTGGATCATGGTCATTATATCATGTACTCAAAAGCATTGCATAAGCATCATTAGTGAGTGATAACTAACTTTCTAGGGCAAAGACTTGAATACCAACACTGTTCACGTGTGTTTACCTCTGGGGAAGACTCCAGGGTCCATGAAAGTGGCCATGCAGAAGTTCGCAAGGGTGAAGAGGAAGATCACGGCAATGTAGATGGGAATGACGGAGGAAAAATACTCTGATAACCATGGGCACCTGGACAGTATGAAAAAGGATAGAAGCAAAATTACATTTGACATATTACTGCTAGAGCTACTAGTCTTCCAAAGTCTGGTATATTTTCTTCTATTCAAGACAGAAACAGCAGCACACAGATACTACACAAGCATGCTCGGATGCCTGCACTTGCTGGGAAGAACCAGATGGGAAAAACGAGCAAGTAATACTCCACGCTCCATCAACAACTGCTGATAAGCCTTTGTGGAAGTAAATTTACCCCCAAACAGCTCCAGTGAAGCTGTTCAGTGGCCAGAAATAGAAGACTGTGATTGTAAGTGCGGAGCTCACAGGTGTGACCGCGAGGAACTGTGTGACTGCAAGTGTTCCTGAATGGTTTGCTCAGCAAACTTTCTCTGAATAAATACAGGTTAAACAAACAACAAAAACAACAGGAACTCTTCAGATAAAACATAATGCATTGGTATGTTTACACATGCCTTCAGCAAACACATATGTACAAATGTTATTAGTTACGCAGTGACACAACTGCACGTGTGTACATGTAGGCCCTTTCCGCCATGATTGCATTATGTGCGAGAAAGAGAAACTTACGTGAAGCAGAAGAAGAGGGTGGTGGATCCGACAAGGAAGGTGGTGGCTGCAGACACCGGGACATATCGGCTGGGTCGAAATGGACGGGGAGGAGCAGAAGCAGGGACACCTACTCCTCCCCCAACCCCCCCACCACTGAAGCCCGGCATCAGAAAAAGAGAGACAGGGGAGGAAGACAGAGAGGGAGGTAGATATCTACTGTCTACCTACTGTAAAGGGTGCTTCACAGGTCAAAATGGCAAATATGGTGTTTGTTTGGGAGGAGAGGCCATGACTACAGACTGGATAAGAAAAAACAGAAAAGAACACTATGCAAAGCAGCAACTGACTGGAAACATGAGGAATTCTCTGTGTCCAGACACTAAATGTCTCCCGGCACCAAAACAATCACTCAAAAACAGTTGTTTTTTTTTAATGTAACAATATACAACTCTACTTGCATGTGTACAGCTTGTTGTAAATATTTAATTTGTGTGCATAATCTTAATAGAGGCTTACAAAAGCAAAACTATACAAGAGCAATGTGATACAAAAATATGTGTAGGTAATTCATAAATATTTTTGTATGGCTTTAATGTAACTGTATTTGGTGCAACAATATAAATAAATCTAATCTTAAACTGCACCCTGGCACCAGTGCAACCTTAACGCTGCTGTGCATGTACACAAAAGCACAGACACTCGCACACACGACTAAAACTGGAGCAATCTAGGTTTCTCTCCACTCCTGAAACTCAAGTGTTTACATTAATGCTCATCACTGTGCTTGAGTTCTGATTATGCCTCTCAGAGAAAATGAATATAAAAAGAAAAGACCAGAAAATTAAAGAGGTAGTGGGTGGATAGCCAGCAGGCTGAGAGCAGAAGCGCATAGAGGAGAACAGGCAGAGGATTGAGCGCAGCAGCTGCTGATGACTTCTGTGATTGTCCCGAGAGGGCTTATTTAGGCACTGGGTGGGTGGAAGAAACTGAGGATGGCGGCAGCAGGGACAGTTCCAGCGTTTCAAACTAAGTTAGCAGGGGAAAACAACTAGACAAACAAATTCACTTTTAAACCAGTTGCGGGAAGCTGCTTAATATCAAACAAAAGTCCAGCTGAAATCAATTTTTTTTTTAAACTGCTAAAAATGTTTTAAAAATGATGTCTAGCCTTGCCTTTACAAGTAAAAAAGCTCAAATAGCCAAGCAGAGTCCCCTGGATCTTTTGAGAGCCCTGCTTTCAGTCTTTGTGTCAATATGGGGACAAAATCAACTCATTCCAAAAAGAAGTCCTGTGTATGTCACCGAGGTGTCACCGCACTTGGCCGGGTCTGGGCGTAGAGACCTCTCCCACCTCCAAATTCTCTGCAGATAGACCTCCTTTCCCATTTTGCATCTCTTAAAGAAAGCCATGTGCAGCAGTGGTTTTATGTAGTCTGATACATTTTAGTCCTTTCTTCTCTTTGCCCCCCTGTCTTCTTTCAACCACTGGTCCTGTGGGTTCGCTGTGGGATGCTCCTGTAAAAAACAGAACAAATTACACTGTCAGTGGGCAAAACCTAAGTAGACAAAAACAAATGTTGCAATGCAAATAATTAGAGCTGAAACAAGTAGTCGATTAGATTAATTGGCAGCTATTTTGATCATCAATACATTTATCAAGTAAAAATGCCAAATATCCTGTAGTTCCCCGTACTGAGTTTGGGTTTTTGACTGTTGGTTCGATAATAAAGGCAATTTGAAAACGTCACTCTGGGCTTTAGGAAAGTCATTTTTCACCGTTTTCTGATATTTTATAGACCACACGATTAATTGAGAAACTACTTGGCAACATAAATAGTTGTGGCCCTACACATAATAACAGAATGGAGAACACAAGTACCTACAATAATAATACCATGTATGAAAATGTCCATGTTTCATTTTGCAGGTTTAAACCTAACTGTTTTCTTTTTAGGTTACAGGGCAGACTTATCTGAGAGAAGCAGAGGTTTCACAACAATCAGGCTGACTAACCAACTTCTTACTGTCCTAAAAAGCTATTTCTCACCACTACTCATGAGGAGAATTGCTGTTGTTAAACAGACAGCTGTCACCTCAATGCTCTCCGGTGGTCAAATGAAATCACCTCCCACTGCTGGAAATTCAAAACACAGTGGAGACAACGATCTGTGACGAAGGTGGACGCCTTTGACTAATCTCCCTCACCTCGAGGAAAAACTAGTCCGTGCGGACTGTGAACAAACTGAAAACGGATCCGGAGTAACAGTGTAATCCGATAGCTCGGACACACCCCTCTTCTCAACAATCACCAGTACCAACAAATGCAGAGCTTCGGCCGAGACAGAGTGTCTGCTGTTAATCATCTCATCTGCCCCGCAACAAATCCCCCTCGACTATAATGGATGTTAATCCTAAAATCTGTGTCGAGCCTCGCCTGTCATGTCACCGCAACACCCTGCAGATCGCGGGCTAACTACGTCGCTAAGTGGCCGCTCGAGCACGTCTAATCGATCTCCCGAGCAATACCGAGTGACAGTTGCTAGCTGATGTCTCGTTTAAGTCTGTGCCATTCAATCGACCACGACTTCGCCTGTGAATCGCACGCTGACCAAGCGTTAAACAACAGGCCAGCGCAGTGCTCGGATCCAGTCAAGACAACCACCACAGTGAACCTCGCCGAGACGCGCTTTTTTAAAACAAACTAACAAACGTTAGTTCGACGTAAGAACGAGAGATTTAAACGCGACTCACACTTAGTAGTCAGTTAGCTCTTACCTAGCCTCGAAAGTTTTTTTCTTTTTATGTGTGTTTTTGCGACACTGCTCAGTCCTTTACCACAGCTGAAGCAGTCAGCTAACGTCACCTGGCTAGCACGGGAGCTCAACACTCGCTTTCATTAACGCCTGACAAGATAACTGTGGCTAAGCAGTCGCCGCAACAACAACAAAAAAGCAGGTGAAACAACTAGGACATACCTAATGTCGAACATGCGAGCTGTCCTGCCTGTAGGGGTGTGGGTCGTTACGGTCCTCCTTGAGTTAGCCGATAGCAAACTAGTTAGCTCGCCTGCTAGGCCGACGTCGGAATCCCGGAACTTGTCCACAGTCCCTCAGGTGGGACGAACAGCCAATCAGAGACCGAGGGGGTGTGGCCTCAAGAAACGGCTCAAACACCCTGCATGATAACAGCACTGATTGGCTATTATGAAAAATGACTGTCGTGACTTTCACGTTTTTATTACCGAATAAAGTTAAAGGACCACATTTTAAAATAACACACAAACGTTATCCTTGCAACACATTTGAAGATAACAATTTCTCAAATTGTTCATTTTGCAACAAGGAGGAAGGACATGTCCACTTATTTCACAAGTGTCCCCACTTCTGGAGAGATATCTCTCTACTGAAGGAGCTAAAACAGTCAGGTGTCTTTGTTTTAAGTTGTAATACTGGAAACTCCTTGAGAGATGATTCCACTGAAACGTCTGTGCCTTCTTGGAAAGTTCCACATTCATAAATCAAGAATAATTAGTCTGTAGTCTGTGCTTTTTTCTTGTGAAATACTCGATGATTTTACATTTAATCATGTGGCAGATGTTTTTGTCCAAAGCAGCGTACAAATGAGGTACAGTCCAAACCACAGCACAGACTCAAAATTTGCTGGTGGATGAAGTAAGCAGTAAGTGCGCAGACATTTTTTTTCCTTTTCAAATCAAACAATCTGAGAATATTTGCAGACACTGCTCCAGTTGAAGGGGTCACCAGTCAAACAGGTTGGGAACTGCTGGTGTAAAATAAGGGTCGTCTCTAGAGTTTTGTAATTACTGAGGTAATCATTAAAAAATCCCCCAGCACAACCCGACCCCCCTAAGACATTTTCACCAAAAGAATGACCCTTTTATTCATTGACATACCATCACATTTTCATAATTTCTTCTAAGTAAAGTCAAATTTATATAATAATAATAAAAAAACAATCAGCATATAAAAATGCATCATGTGTAATTTGTGTGACTGTAGGATATAAACTCCTTCTCAAGTCCATCACATTCCACTCATCAGTGGTAACTATGGCCCTGTCTAAAGGTTTTTGACATGTAGGCTGAACTGGTTGACCTCACTCCACTGCACCTGCTTCTAATAAGGCCATAACCAAGAGTCCTGTTACGATCTGAAAGCTTGCCAATTCATATGTTCTTAAATACAAAGATCTAAGTGATACTCGGTAGTCACCATTTTAGGTAGATGTCACTTGCAATAGAGAAAGATATTTAGATAGAGCTGTATGAAAGGAGTATAAATCAATAATGATGTGTCACCATCCTTGACTGGAAAGATCAGTTAACCACAAATATAGAAAAAACTTGTGAACATAAATGTATGAAGGGGTTATGAAATTGAATTACTCAGACTGAAAGTTGACATCAAATCAAATTCTTCCTCCAGTGTGTCCTTTATGTCTGTAGGCCGGCACAGAGGCGCTTTAAAACTTTTCTTAACTTGTACTAATGAGTAGTGGGAATTGGGAAGGCGCTTTAGCGCTTTAGCTTGGTAAAGCAATTTTTTTTTTTTTTTTTTTTTAACCACAGATCCCAGATGGTCAATTCAAATCCCCCACAACAGACCCACCTACGATGAAGCCACATCTTGCTGGTTAAAGCCAATGTTTAGAGCAATAGCACAGAAAACAAAGGGTAAAGAAAACACGCTAAATATACAATTCAGGACATAAATTAATTATGCAATGTGTGTCTGGGCATCACACAGTATATGTTGTTTCAATTAAAGATATTGTTACTGTATGTTAAAAAGTTGTGTTGTTCACATTACTGTTAAAACATTTAGAGAAATATCCTCATCTTAATAAAGTGAATCATTACAGCAGCATGTCGGCCTGTAGAATCTTTGAGATATCCGGTATGAGCTGGCAGGTGTTTACAGAATAAACAACAGATGAGCGCTTATTGTTGTGCTCCTAAACAGTTACTGCCATACTGGTACTGTAGGTCAGTTAGGATATGGCCTAGTTTAGTGTCCTTTGCCCCACTTATGTCCAAACAGACATGGTGAACAGAAACAGGACTTCCACTTCAAAGACACATTCATAATAAGTTTGCAATGTTGGATGAGGTTTTGTGGAAACACTTTGCAAATACTTTGTGTCGTAAAAGCTCAGGAAAAGCCCTGGAATTTTAAAGAGTTTTCCCAGGCTTGATGAAGTTGTAATTAAGTGCAGACACACAAATGTTTTCATAACCAGTGAATTAGGTACTGGACATATGCAAGTAAATGTGAACTGATATACAGTGCAAATGTAGGATAGGAAAATATGCATTGCTCACCATTGAACTTAGTATAATTAACACAAAACACAGAACTTTTAACATTTAAAAATGTATTACTCGAGAGAAAAAACAATGTTTATAAAACAGATCAAGAAAATAATTCCTGCCTTGATAAAACATCCCTTGCCAAAAATTGCCCAAACATCTGTACATGTGGTCTATAAAATGGGATATAATAATAACAGTAAATCTTTTTCTCAAAATCTAGGAAACAAAATCCAGCTCCTCTGGTTCAAAATTCTTCCGAACAGAACTCCTCTCTAACATGATCCCCACTTCTTTTGCGAGTCCTCTTCCCTGACGTGTTACTTTATTTCATGTCCATGAAGCGGATGTCCATGATAAGCAGAGTGTGTCTGGGTAGTGGTCTGGGCGCTGGGGACAACACTTTCATCACTTGTGTTTGCGTGTCCACATAAGTCACCACAATAAAGCCACACACAGGGCTCTCCACTATATCCTTTCTAGCACCTTCCTCTCCATCCTCGGCACTGCTCACGCTCAGCACATGATATGTGAGGTCTCTACCTGGTGTAACAGGCACCAGCTTTAGCTGTGTGTCATCCTGAGACATTCCCAATGGCAAGCATGAGTCTGGGATGGATGGTGCCCCGATCTTGTAGATGCGGACGTCTGAGAAACGCACTTCAAAGGAAAAAGGGTAGAAGGACACTCCACGGAAGCCGTAGAAATACTCGCGGATCTTCTCATCCCGAGTATCCCGTCGGCACTCCTTGGAGCGCTCCACCACCCCCCCGGACTTGGGTAGGAGCACAACCCGCACAAAGTGAGGGAGGTCTCGTTTAAGTTCATTGTAGAGCCTCTCGTGGTCTAGCACCAGCACCACATCCACCTCGAAAGCAGAGGCACAGTGGACCAAAGCCTGGTACCCAGAGCCCTTCACCCAGCCGCAGGTATTGATGATACAGCCTCCCACACTGGCCTTCCTGTTCACCTCACAGCGCTGGGAAAACACCTCGGCCAGGCGTGACGTCAGCTACAGGTGATGAGAGAAGAACCGATTAAAGTGGGCAGACACAAACAAAATAACTGATGACAACGCAGACTAAATTGTAGCTTGGCAGTGGGCTTTTGGTTTCATACCGTTATGTTACGAAACGTCTAGAATCTTTCTCCTCTCACCTTATTGTAAAGTTTGATATTGGTCCCTGGGGTAGTTGAGCCAAAGTGGTAGACCAAAGGAGCCTGGACTGAGAAACCCTCCTCCACATCTGCCGGACGCTCAATGCACAGTGCAGACACTGTCCCAGGTACAGACACCTGACAACAGAACAGAACGTACTGTACAGTTAATATTGATAAGATTTGAAATTTCACTTGTGGCCTCTGGCACTAACAGCCTTGAGAGCACTGGTTGATTAGGAAGGGAGCACTATAATTTCCACGATTATTTGGATGAATACATTGAACCGTGAAACTTGATGGTATATTACATGGCATGAATAACTACTCTGATATCAAACTGATATTTTTCAACACTTCCTATATCCCGGATACTGTAACAGATTGTGTACATCACAAGCAGGTCACTGTTGTCAATCTTGTGCAGAAATCTTGTTCTAAAAATACTAGACCTCTCCTTATTTTTACTGCCGAGTGCACAAAGAAACTCAAAATATTTGTTTTCCAAAACTTATTGTACATGCGATTGACAGAACCAGCCACATGGGCATGCTTTGCTCCTAAATCTGAAAGAGGAGAGGTGTATCATAAGTATTCTATAAAACAGATGCTGTAGTTTCACTTTGCAAGAATTCAAGATGCTAAGTCTACGTGACATGATGCAAAATAATTAAAAGATCAGCTGGTGATATTCCTCTAATTTCTGTAGTCTTGGTCATTGTTTGTTATGATAACTCCATTCATCTTACCCCACTCTGTCCGACATCCAGTTCCACCAGTGTTGGCCTGCGGCCCACCCTTACAGCATAGCTTAATAGCAGCCGGCACACTGTTGACTTCCCCACATCTGTAGGTCCCACCACCATCACCTGAGGGATGATTCATTATTCACCGTCAGTGCAAAATGAGATCTGACAAGTTTACATATAAAAGGCCCCTGAAAACACTAGTTCTTTATTCAAACCAACCCTTGGCCCCCTCTCATTGTCCCGCTCTGCTTGTTTTCTCATCTGTTCCAGGGCAGCGTGTGTGTTCAGGTAGAGCAGCATGGGAGTATCCTTGGACACATAAGCCACCTGTGGTGATGAGGGAGAGACGCTGGTTATTTGAGCCTCACATTCATCAGATGTCAAACTCACAAAGCTACACAAGGTTAAATGTGATACCATATCCCATTGGTAAGTTGAATCACCAAGTAAGCCCAAAAAAAAAAACATGAAAACATTAGCATAGACCCTCCTCCAGATGCTCACCTCTGGCTTCCCATAAAGATTCACACTGCAGCCTTGCCAGGTGAAAACCGCGATCTTGGAGCCCGGTCCAAATGTGTACTTCTTGTTGCGGTTCAGCTCTGAGCCAAACACCTCAGCCATTCCTGTGAGGAGCTCCAGCTCAACATGCTCTGCTGCCTCCCCTGCCTCCACCTCAAACCGAAGTTCAGTCTCCTTCTCCAGATCAAACCTGGTGCTGACCTTCCCAGGTGTTGGAGCATCTTCACTCGTCTTTTCCACACTCTCTGTTGCCATGACCTACGAGAAAGTCTATGTTATAAATACCTAGCAATACCGGCATATTGAAAAGAAAAAGTTACATGCACATACAGTACTACAACAACACAAGTCGTCACAATGTCTCCAATACTGCCATACTAGGGATGCAATTAAAGACTAATTTCATTTTGTATTAATAAAGTTCTTTATGAGTAATCACTGACTCTATAAAATGTCAAGAATATTGACAAATGTTTGTCAAAAGCTGAGTAAAGTTAATTATTTAACCAGGAAGCCTCTTGACATACATCATCTCTTTTAGAAAAGGGGGCCAGGCCAGAATACACACACCAACACAGTCACACAATTAATTGACTACATTCACATACAGCCAGATAAAATAGTACCTGAGAGGTGTGAAAGAGAGCAGCCCCAGTTTGTCTCTCGCCAATAGTGTTGGCGACATTTGAGGCCCAAACTGGGGCTAAGAAAGTGAGACTTTAATTAATCACACCCACACAGCCAAAGAGCCAAAAGTAACGTTACTTGATGAATATCATCAGGTGGCAACTCGACTCTCAACCAAACTGAGGTTTAACGTTGAGCAGAAATCTCTGCTCCTTAACACCGGAGACAGTCCAGTCTTGGGCTAAGCGTTGGCTGTGGTTGGTTACCTAAAATATTTTAGAACATGTTTACTTATCGATGAGCAGAAAATTATTTAGCTCATCGGTCATTAGCAATTAGCAGGCCGTAGCTAACTTAGCCATACACATTTCAGTAGTAAAGATGGAATGACAGCCTACACGCGCTCCAAAAGTCATTAAAATGTGCTCCCACAACGTCAGGTGAACGTCTACGAGTTGGTTTTTAATTTGTAGTACTTACGGACTAATTTTAAGCCTCGTTGAAGAATGAAAACGGTTAACTCGAGAGGAACCGCTGCTGTGTGCTGCGGCTGGTCGCGTGACGATGAGGTCACGTCCTCGGCAACCAATCGTGTTCGACGTTTCTTCAGTTGAAAAAAAAAAAGAACGGATTTGAGGCTCGAGCCAAACGTTGGAAACACGTTTATTAATCGTTTAAAACAGCAGTTACCAAATGAAAAACACAGTTTTATAGACAAACTTTAATATGTTGCGTTGAGTCTTTTGAATGCCGGTGAGCTACGTTTTATATACAGAAGAAAACGCACCTCTCATCATTCCTGAACGTATTAAGGGCTTAAGCCAGTTGAGATATAGATGTTTTAATTGAGTTATCAGAATACATTCATGGCTCTGTCAATCCAACCCAGTACAGCAAAAAGTTCTCCGTGTGACTCGTCTAAACTTCGACAATGTAGCTCCTGAAACTAATGTAATACATATCTTCCCACATAAAAATGACTTGGCGAAAAGTAAAAAAAAAACAAACAAAAAAAACACAAACCTACTCTCGCACAATAAGTAAGAAACAGATGTTTAAAGCACAATAAACCGTAGAGAAATAGGGGGAGAAACACTGCATTATCTCAGAGACGCTCCACTAGGTGTCACCATGTGTCCAAAAGATGTGAGCTGTAGGAGCCTGGATCATCAGAGGAGGGACAGAGAACGTCCCCTTGGTCACTCCTCGTCATTCTGCTCCCATGGGCCACATCTGCCTGTAAGGCAAAATATTTGTTTGTTAAACTCTAAAATATTCCTGATACACCACAGGTACTAGCCCTACTACAGCCCTCAACCCTACCTGAGGCCATCAGTCTCAACCAGCAACAGTATAGACAAATCTGCAAAGTATGGGGGTAAAGTAGTTATGACTGAATACAATTGACTGCATGTGGTTTAAAACCTGATTCCATATGTGCAGAAATTAGCATGTAAGCAAACTGTGGGCTGCATTTCATTTTCAGACCTAAATTCATCACATAGAAGGGTCCACACCATTTAGCCTGCCACTGAAAGTCTGTCAGCTACAGTCTAATGGCTGATGGTTGACAGTGTGTTGTAAGGTCGACTAACAAGCAGTTAACGTCTCCTCTAGGCTGCTGACTCATAAAATGCTAAGACATGAAAGGAAGTCTAAGTTTAGGCTATTACACAACACAGCTCTGGGGGGAAAAAATAAAATATATTTAAAGGAACAGGGAATCCAGACAGATATTCAACAGCATCAGCTGCTTACAAAGTATCTTAGGAGATGCTGGTAAAAGCAACTAATAAGCAATGAGTAAATGTGTTTTGAGTCTAACTGATGATAAAAAAGTACATTATAAATGTTTGTATACAGATTATACATTGAGAATGAAAAAACTCCAAGGCATTTTATGAATTAGTGCAGAACATTTCAAAGGGTACCGTTTCATATTTTTTTAAAACCTACAGTAATTCTTGTCTACAAACCAGGCAGTCGAGAATAAATGGGGATGTCAAACTTCCATTGTAATGCATCCCATTTTAACTCATACTTTAAAACAAAAAAGCAACAACCTAAATAACTTTTTAGATGGTGACATTTCCAGCGCAAGCTCTGCATAGCAAATTATATACATGTATATTGTGTATGTATGTGTGTGTGTGTATGTTACATCCATGTTTGGTGAAACTTAATTTGACAGCAGAACCCTTTTACCTTTAACTCCTTTTAACGCCAGTACAAAATAATGTTCTCAAGTTTAATTTTACTCTGCGTTTCTATTTATTACAGCTGAATGAAATGAATTATTTAGTGTGACCGTGCAATCCTTGATTCATTCTGTATCTAGAGTTTTCCATATTATATTATTCTGTCCGACAGCTCTGAAATGACAAACCTTCACTGGGCATCTACTCAGCCTTCAGAGCCTCCTGTAGAGCAGCTACTACATCATCAGGTTGAGGAAACTTCAGCTTACGAGGTGGACCCTTCTTTATTCCAGTCCACAGAGATGTTTCTTTACGGATGAGACAGAAGAGTCATTTATAGGAACAATATAGAAGATAAGCAATACTATTCATGTGTTACAAAAGCCTCTAGAGGATAGCAGTGAAATCAAATGCTTTCAAGACAATTTAAGATGCGTTAGCTCTGATAAGTGGTCAAAAAGCAAACAGCAACTGGTGTACCAACCTCTTAACTTTGGAGCAAAATAATCCTACATATTAACACAATAAACACAGGGCACATATTATGCCTAATTAGACAAGGGAGTATCGTGTGTTGGCACGTGTTTCATTGTTTTGCTTTATTCTCTCTGGTGGCTATTCTGCACTCCTGGTAAACACGGCCTCCTGTTGACTGTTCACGCAGGGTTTAATAAGGCAGAAGAGATATTCACTCTGAGTACAAGTACAAGTTATTATTTTCTTCACTTCCTTAGTTAACACCTCAGATTTACAGCTGATGTGAAACCTTTTAAACATGAGGATGAGATTAAACTTTGTGGTTTTTTACTGAATGGTTGGAAAAAATGTGTTTAATTCAATTCTGGTTAATTCTGAAGTTTGCGTTTACATCGGATGCCTGTATATACCTTTCCTGTCCCTATTGGTCTTTCCACAAACAATGTTCCACTTTACTCTGCAGGAGATAAACTGTTTTAAATGGGAACTGTTTAAAAGTGAAGATGAAAAAAAACAACGACTGTCCAAAGTAATGCCTGCGATTATCCTGAGTAACTTGGGGCATGTGTTTCCAGGAAGACACATTGCTCAGTGATATTTTTCAGTGATATGAACACCAAATGAAATCCCATTCACTGCCACCAGTATCCATCTCAGAGGTCAATGTCTCACAACCTCAGAAAATACAACCAAACTAGGTGCATAGCAAGAAGTGGTTAGAAAAACACTGTGTTTTTGTTGTTTGTAATTTTGGTGAACTGAACATTTAATAGCCACTACAAATGGGTAAAAGTCCAAAAACTGAGACAGTGACTCTTGGCTGAGAATGATGGTCTTCTCTTGGAGACGCCAAATGGTCAAGTTATTTTCGGATTTCCCCTTTTCGCCCTCCTCACCTTTGCCTTCATCCAGCAGAGTGATCTCAAAGCTGTTCCTGCGGGGTTTCTCAGGGTTGAGGACCACAGTCAGTCCAGGGTGGGCAGCCAGGAGGGCAGATTTCACCTCCTCAGCATTACGCCCATACACTCGTCAGCTCTTACTGCCAGAAATAACAGATCAACCATCAGGTGGACATCTGTGCAGGCTACTGAACTTATTCATGACGAGCGTGCCTGCATATGATAATGCAACAACTGCATACATTTACTCAAATACTGTCCTTAAATACAACTTTGAGGTACTTTACTTGAGTACTACCATTTTATACTCACACTCAACTACATTTTAGGGGCACATATTGTTTAAGTTAAGAAGTATAGGCTGCAAAACAAATACAACAGTTTGAAAGGGAAGCAGGTCGTCAAGTCGTCATGTTGTTGTAATAACATCAGTTAATGAAATGAAGTCAACAATGCATATCCATCATTTGCAAGAGCTGCTGCTTCTTTTATGAAGTTATGCATGTTTGCTGGCAACAGCAGCTGAGGCTCATGGGTATTGTAGTGTTTAGAGCCATCCGCCAAAACGACGGATAAAACACGATTTCTCAGAAGCAACGTTTAAATAATTGATCCTGATGTAAACCTATTGTTACATTATGAAGAGTCCTGTGTTTCAACATTCAGGATATTGTTGAAAGAAAAAACTGAAAATGGGAAAACAGAATGGAGAAAACCACAACCATCCTGGACCCCACAACCCCATTAACACCACCGTGACCATCTACAGCAACAGGCTGCTTGAGTAAGAATACATTCAGTAATAGTAGAGGAAGAGGAAAGTTCTTCTGAGTACATTTGAGTAATTTTGTTATGAAGTGCTGAGTAAAAGTTAATCCGAGTTGTTATCCCAATATAGGCTATAATGTGATATCACCAAGTTACTCACCAGTGTTCAATGACCACCCTTTTGCCTTCCTGGCTGCTCTCCCCCTCTCCTCCGTCCCCCTCGGATGGTTTCTCCTCCTCCGCTTTGCGCTTCGTCCCTCGACGACCTGAACACACGTGAAGCTACGTTTGTTTTCGCAACAGAGATTAGCTTTCAGTGCCGACTCATTAAAGGGACTGCTGCAGAAGTTAACGTTAGACGAGGCAGCGAGCCAGCTTGGCCGACATAACGTTAACCTCTCGAACACTTCTGTGACTGAAATCAGAAACTGGCTGACGTAAATCTTTTATAATTAAGTGAAGTTTGGACGCTTCGCTCCACTGTTAGCCATTAAGCTAGCTAATGTTAACTGCACGGCAGCCACCAAGAGAAACTCTAACCAAAACATGACAACCGCTGTAACATGTGGTCTACCTGTATATTAACTAGACAAGACACATCACATCTCTATAATGTTGCTCAATAACGCAGCTGTATTTGTTATTAGTAAGCATGTAGCTACAACACACCCACCCGCTTTGGACGCCATCGCGTTTACAAAAGTTTCGCGCGCATGTCGACTGTACCAAAATATTTGGCTGAAGGGGTGTTCAGTATGACGGGCGAAACCATTATTAGGAAGGTTTCCTCTGAAACATTTCCGTCGATCAAACTTCAGGTTTTCCTGGATCTTTGGAAAAAAAAAAAAGTATATATATATATATATATATATATATATGTAGCAACATACATGTCCTAATTTTCAAGACAAGGATAATTGCAAATTTTGACTATACAGAATATTCATCATGGATTTTGTTGAAAACTCAGCATGTCACCATTTGTATAACCTGTTTGCTAAAGAAATGGTTGTCAAATTGCCATTGATAAAGTCTGATTTGTTTGTTCTCTCTTTTGAAGAAGGAGGTCAGTTTCAGTTTACCGTGTTTTTATCCTCAACAATTTTTTTATTCCGTGTTTATCTACGATAAGCTAATTCACCAATCTAATTCCCACAAAACATTAATTGATGACAGCTTCATAGGCTACTACAAAGTGTTTGTAAGAACTTTGTAACCTTTTGTGTGCTTCACCAGAGACTTTGCTTCTGCTCCTACCTAGAGCCAGGACGGATCACCACCAGAGGGCCTTCCATGGAAAGTCATCCCAGCTGCTGTTCCAACATGATGCCAACAACCATCTGATGGTGCATCCACAGGTTGAGGTGTTGAATGAATGTGACAAGGGAGCTTGAGGAAGAGGCCACCAGTGGACTTGTTTCTGTTTTTTCTTTTGTTTCCAGCAATTGTATCACCATTGATTTGACCATGACATAAAATGCTGCATGTCATGTAACACATTTTAAACAAGTTTTCGTAGTAAAGTAAACCACTTTTGATACCCAGATGGTGTGTCGGGACCTCTGACAGAGTCATGGGAGTCAGACTGTTTTTTGGTCTCATGTTTGCATCATCTCATCCTTATAAAACCTAGATACACTCTGAGATCGATTCCCCCGTCTGGCTATTCCAACTGACGCAAAATGTGGAACAGATGAATGCAGGTCCCAAGGGTTGTGCTCCCATATTCTCTATTCTCTATTCTAATTGTTTGCATAATCCCCAAATGTAGATTTGTGAGAGACGGCTGAAAGACAGCATCCAAAACAAACAAGAAGAATGTGAGAGAAAACCCTGCAGAGCAACAGACGGATGTGTTTGAATTCTCCAAAGTCAAGAGCAAATATGGTGTTACCGGAATAGCAATACCAAATCCCAGTGTCTTTCACAGTGGATGTGGCAGTCACATTTTTGGGCACTCAAGCAAATTGTCTAAAGGACGTCACAAGCTGCGTCTGTGCCAACAAACCTGGGCTATACAACCTCCCAGAGCGAGGCGGTGTGACTGACTCACAAGAGCTCATCTAATCGCTGTTCTTTTGTTCTCTTGTTAACAACAAACTGAAGGCCCACACTTCATCACTTTTACTCTTGCTGTCTTTGCCATATGACTAAATATTTCACTCTTTCTGAAACAGACAGACCAGGCACAAAGACACATCAAATCTCTGGGGTTTCTTTGGATCCCAATCTGTCTTTGCAGTCTGTTGCAGTGTATTTTTAGCCGCATGCGTAAACCTTCAGAGGAGCGGACAGACCGTCAGACAGATGTGCCCTGTCTTCACCCCGCTCTCCCCCCTTTTACGTCTAACTGACTCAAGACCGGATACACAGAACTCTTGGCTGCCTCCACACTTCACAGTGTGTAGTCCTGTGATCAAATGCACACGTTCATGCTCACAAACACTCATGCTTGCACGCAGATATTTCTGTGCAGACACAGAAGCAAGCAGAGGAGCAACAACAGACGGCAGATATTTCATTCATAAATTCAGGTATTTTTTTGTATGTTTGCTGCTCTCGGATGCAGCATCTTAAAGGTATATTCTGATTGTTTGACGATCCTGCTGTGTTTCTTGCTCTTTCAGTGGTTCTATACTAAATCTGTTGAGCACTTTGTACCTTTACACTATAAAACATTGCAAGCTGGCTCAACTTAAAAACACAAGTTCCCCTGCTGCCTTGAAAATGCGAGTTAACTGAACTAAACGTGAATAAATAATTCAAAGTCAGTTCTTACTTTGCCACACAGGCTTTTATTTACTGTACTGAACTTTGTTTGTACAAAGACAATACGCGAGGCTGCTCACATATTGTATGTAGACACACAGCAAGTTTCCATCATGTCTGTTTTCTTCAAACTACATGATAGAAAAGTCTGCGGAGAGTTTTAAAACTCAAACCATACGTGCTGGAAAGTCTCGTTTCTAAGCAATTTTAAGTTGACTTGACTAATAAAACGCATGTATTTACATTAGATGAATAATAAAAGATTAGTTGTATCCAGTAAATTATTGTATGATGTTTTCAGTTGTGAGTAAGAACATTTACTCAAGTACTTTAGTATTTCCATTTTATGCAACTTTATACTCCATTTCATTGTACTTTTTACTGCACTACATTTACCTGACAGCTATACACTAGTTACTTATCAGATTTAGATTTTACACAAGCTTTTAAAATACAACGTATTGATGAAGATTTAACCTTTTTGGCTTCAGTGTCTAGTTGGGGCCCTTTATCATGTTTCAGATGTCTATGAGTTGTTAGCAGTTCAGCCAAAGAGACATTTCCACTCAAAACGTCTCACATAGTTTCATTTAAGTCCAAAATGTATTAAAGCACCTGATTTTATATAACGTCCATAAACTAGCTTCACCTCGACTAGCTACAACAGTAAAATGCTGATTACACATTGATGCAACAGTATTAACAATCTAATAATGTGGTTTTTGTATGTAACATTTTGCTGATAATACTTCTGTACTTTTACTTAAGTGGGATTTTGAATGTAGGATGTTTACTTGTAAAGGAGTATTTTTACATTGTTGTATTGGTCATCTGTACTTCTTCCATCACTGGATTATTTACAGTGTATTTTGAAAGCTGCTATATAGTACTCACCCTTTCACTATAATTATCAATTAAAATCAGTCTCCTTTTCTTCTTCTAAAGTCCTCCTTTTTGGCATTTTGTAAGTATTTTGGAGGTTTCCCACTGATGCCCTTTTGGTTGACACAAACAAACAAGCAGTGGGCTCCTTATTGCTCAGTGGGTGAACTCATAGTTTCTGTGAGAATAGTCAGTGTTTCCACTCAAAATGATTTATTCGGAGAGTCAGAGGATCTCCTCATCTCTCTGCTTTGCCCCGCTCTTTTTGCTTCCTCTTCCGTTTGGTGAGTTATCGGGGGCAGAGGTTCACTGCCCCGCAGGCTCATGTTTCCATGTGCTGGACAACAGGGCTGCAAATGATGTTCATCAATTATGGATGTCCCGTTGACTGCAGCACTGCATTGTCATACAGTAGTTATAAACCTATTTTCTTCTATAATGTCAAGAAAAGACAACTATTCTATTCTATTGTTTCAGGGTAAATATTCATCATGCAGTGACAGTGAATAAATCCACTTCATCCTCCTGAAAGTCTCTCTCAGCCTCTTTGTTTCCGTCCCTGGCCCTCTGACGTCAGGGTGTGAGTCTCGGTTCGCCCTCTGCAAATAAGACATTGTGTGACGGTGAACGTCAGCGAACACGGCAATGACACGCAAGCAAACACGCCAACTCATATGAGCCAACACACAGGCTTGGCCAAGACGAGCATAACCATGTGGGGGAGAATTGTGTGACTGGCAGGGAGAGAGAGAAGTGCTGGAGTGATAGGGGTTCAGACAAAGACTGAGTGACAGCATGTGATGTGATGCAAACACACAAAAGAGAGGAAGAAAGGCAGAGAAAAATAGGATACAGAGTTGGGGGAGAATGAGTGGGCACAGTGTGTGATAAGCGCACATCATCAAAGTCGGACGACTTCAGAGAAATTCTCTCTGCTAATGGCCAGGTTGCACCGGAAAGACAGTAAATGTGTCCCATGACCGCCCAGGCAGCTGCTTTCAGGCACAGAAGGCCTACAGTTCAACCGTGAAATAGCAAATTGGAAGTATGGGAAGGGTAATCACATTGGTCACGATTAAAGTTTCTTTTGTGCATTTCTCGAGGCGGTTAACACTGGCAGGGAAAACTGAGAGGGCAACAGTCATCCATTACTGTCAGCTGCACTATTCTGTGAGATTATGACCCACAGTAAATGTATTTTTACATAATGTAAGTTCAAAGCTGTTTCCAAAGCTGTTTGACAATTAATTTTTACCATGCCAGGAGTCATAACGTGAAATATTTATGAATCTTTAAGCTGAATATGGTCACCGTCTGCCAATGTCCAGGCCAATGTCCTTTATTTACAGCAGTGATATTTGTACTTGTTTCCTATCACAAATAATGCATGAAAAGTCTAAACCCATTCATGTTTTCATCATTGTCGGAAGCCTTGACTGCCAGAAATCACGTTCTTGTTCCTTAAAGCAAAAGTTAAACATTTTGGGAAATACGCTTATTATCTGGCGGAGAGTTAGATGAGAAGATCGATACCACTCTCGTGTTTGTACGCTAATCATGAAGCTACAGCCAGCAGCTGGTTAGCTTAGCTTAGCACAAAGACTGGAGACAGTGGGAAACAGCTAGCCTGGCTCTGTCCAACGGTAACAAAATCTGCCTATACCAGCACCTCCAAAAGGTCATTTTTGCACGTCAGTGTTTTTTTACTGATTAAACAAGATAGAAATAAACACGATACCACTTGTTAATTAGTGAGCGTTAGAGGTGCTGGAAGGCAGATTTTGTCACCTTTGGACAACTTTCCCAGGTTGCCAAGCACAAGAGAGCAGATGTAAACTTATAGACTGTTATCTTTCTCCAAATAAGCACTCCTGGAGGGCTCAACAGTAATAACTCTCTATGCAAAAGCCATGAATAGACTTTTGGAACAAGTTCAAAATAATACCTTAATTATAAAACCGTACAGGTGAGATAGGTTGTTGTCTAAATATCTGTGTGTATGTACTCTCTAAAACATATTCACTGTCTTTTAAATGTTCGAAGTACAACAACTATGTTTTTGTCTTTATTGATTTCTATTTTCTTTCCTTAATTCAAAAGTTCTTGAGCCAGAGTTTATCCAAAAATGCTGATGTTAGTGCCTGATAATGCTAAAGACGCTAACAGGCCCATTTCAATATTTTTAGCCATGCTAGCTATAAGTTCGCATGGCTCTGCGAATGGCAATGTCTCTCCGTCCACTTTGGTCCAGACTCAAATATCTCGACAACTATTGGATGGATTGCTGTGAAATTACGTACAAACATTCATGTCCCTCTCAAGATGAATTGCAACAACTCTCGTGATCCCTTTCCTCTAGTGCCATCATCAAAATTTCAACTTGTCCAATACTTTGGTGTTAGCATGCTAACACGCTAAATTAAGATAGTTGCCATGCTGCCTGCTAAACATCTGCAGGAGTTTTAAAGCTTGTTGCTTCTGCGGCCAATCACAGGACAGTCACCCAACCAAACCTCTACTGGTTCATAACATTTCCAGTGTTAGATTTCAAAAAACTCTAATTGGTTTATTAACAGCAGTGATACTCTCAAGTTTATATGCTAAACTTCCTTTTATGGATTATGGCAGGATATTGTCTCGGCGCTCCACTGTGGTCAAAATGTGCGTGTTAAATTTGACTGAAAATATGCAGAGCAGACGAAATGAAAAGTTCTGAAAGGAAGATGCTGTTAAGGACAATAATGTATGTGGGTTGTTGATGATGATGATTTATCTGCTGTAAACTATGACTGGAAGGAGTGAGGGACCTTGCGTCACAGAGAGGAGAAAAATAAAGGAGAGAAAAGAGGAAGAAGGAAAGGTGAGAGCAAAGTAAGGTGTGAAAGTGATGAATAATCTGTGAGCTGGAAGACAAAAAAGATGAGAGGGCCGCCCTACCAAACTTCTCTGAACTTTATAATGTGTGTGCTCGTGTGTATTTGTACATGTAAGTGTATGTGCATGTGTCCCCTTCTACTTGCAAACACATGCATGAGTGTGTGCATCACCATCATCATCATTATCATGGTGAGAGTTAATCTGTTGAGGGGGTGTACTGATTCTGGGACACATCGTCACATTTTCATCCTGGCGTTTTCCCCATTCTGCCCCTTCCCTGAATCATACCTCAACGTACCCGCCCCCACCCCTCTCCAAACCCGCACACACACACACACACACACACACACACACACACACACACACACACACACACGCCTCGACAGCTCATTCACCCACCTCTCTGTATAACATGGCCCAATATAGTTGCCTTCTGCACATGAGAAAAGTGATTGGGGTGAGGAGTGAACACCAAACACACTCACACTGTCACATGGATTTCTTACATTTCACACACAGACACACAACAAAGGCCACCTCCCTTTTCTAAGGCGTTCGACAGGAGCTCTATGACGTGACTCTTTTTTAAAACTTTTTCCTGACTGTTGACTTAATTGCCCAAGGATGCCAAAGCTATCAGATTGCTCTGATGATACTGGCTGATCACATTCATACTTATAATTCTCTTATTTTACTGTGCTTTTAGTGTGAAAGTGTAAAACTATTCAATAGGCTATTGATTCAAGACTGTGAATGAATTGTTGCAACACTAGACTACCATCACCTTTATGCTTTATGCTTATGCATCTTTATACTCAAACCACTAAGTCAAGGTTTCTACTATGTATTATTATCTGTGTGAATTGTGTTTGTGCTCATGTGCCAGCTCACTTTTTTGTATTCCAAAGACGACAGTGGAACAACTATGAGACTCCCACACACTTATGTTTGATTGTTTCTTTATTTTTTAATAAAGCAAAACACTTTCCGAACAAGTTTTTTTCCATTGAAAAATACAGAATCTAACAGCGTCACGGTGTCTGTCATGCTCTATGCAGAAACTCATAGTCAGGGTTCAGGTTTATGGGTACGGACTTGTTAACATATGGGAGTTGACAAGGACCATACGGCCTCCATGAATAATGCAGATCATAGGTTGGATTGCCATTGTGTTGAACAGACTGCTGAGTAAATACCCATTTTCCAAGAACACACAGTGGAGTCATAAAGGTTTTGTGATAAATTACAGATTTAATATGCGAGAGATGGTTTTATGTATGACAGCTTGATCGTGGTCTGTACCATAAAGTACAGATATATGTCACCGAAATCAGATGAAAGCCTCGGATTTACCACATTTGTACAGAAAATTGTAAAAAATAAAACTGATACACAGATTCCCATGCATTTCTGATACAGTTTAGAAACAGTTTTGGGACCTTGAGACATAAAATACTTTCAATCAGAGTTAAAAAGAAACACACACAGTTACACAGATGGAGATCAGTTGCAGGTCAAAGTCTAATGTAACAGGAGCCAGCAGGACAGAGACCTGAGGCTTCAAACAACACAAAGGGCTGTGTAGGGTTTAGCCCTGGTGTTGTTTTTACCTTGTTCTGTGTCAGTTTGGACATCCAGACAGACAGAAAGACAGACAGAGGCCATATTTTTAAAGGAAAAACAGACACATAAACACAGCCACTCATTTAAAGAAGAGACCTGATCAAACAGTCCAATCCCGCTCACACACAAAAAGATCTGAATCTGGAGCACAAGCCTTCACTTTTTTGGTAGTGAGCATCATCATGTGTTTGATCTCATATCACCTTTTTGATTTTACATTCAGTTGGGGAAACAAGTCTTTAGGTTGTGTGAGAGAGGAAGAGACAAGACTGGAGAACATGAGGGGCGAAAAGGAGTTTCCACATGCCATTTGATTTTCTTCCATTTACAATCTAAGTATCTCTTCTATCACTACAAGCTCTCGTTTACTAAATGGTACTAAAATGAAAAGTAAAAATCCAGCTAATCTAAAATACAGAGCAGTTTGCGATGAGCGTATGTACAGTGATGATGTGTGGTATGTACAAGTGTGGGTGGAGGTGGAGGTGGTGGTTTGCTGGCATCTCTGGGATCACACAAGCTGCAGATCTAATGATGCTCTCATCCTTTTCTGCCTTTAGATGAATACCTAAAGCTCACTCTGCTCACATTGGATTGATTTTCTTTTCACTTATCCCTGTAATTCTTTTTCTTTCTTTCCTCCCAAGTCTCTCATTATCTGTGTTAAACCACGTCTTTCTCCTACTTCATCATTAATCACCACTTTTATTCATGATAAAAGAACTACATGAGTGAGGGATAATGTTAGCAGTGATTGGATGGTGAGCACTAGTTATAGAAAATAGCTGTAGACGAGTCACAACGCCGGCGTTGTTAACAGCTGTGTTATCAAAAAACATCCGGAGACACCGCCAGCTGTCTGTGCGATCATTTCATGATGTTGATGTAGGTTTCTGTCTTTGCACCGTCACTATCAGAGTTTCCATGATGTTATCCCTGATTTTATAAGCAGCAGCTACTTCAGCATTGAAATCCTGTCCTGCTCTACATCAACTCAGCTGATCTCTGCTCTTTAAAACAGCTCCCTGCTGCCTCGCCTGTCTCCCTGCGTCAGTGTAGCACCCCCCTGCAAGTCAAGGAGGTAACTGAAAGGAATCAAGATCCAGGTTTTTGTTAGAGCTGGAAAAGAGCAGGGGGAGAAATTGGAGGAGAAAAAAGGGTGTGGAGGAGAGGAGAGTTCAGCCAAAAAGGAAATAGAGGGAGAATGTGACGATGGAGAGGGAGAGGAGGTGGAGGAGGGATGGGGTGCTGGATAAGGAGGAGGATGAGGGGAAGTCTGGGTTGTCATAGCCTGGGGGGCACTCCAGCTCAAAGCAGCGGATGGAGGCGTCTTCATTGCCATAGTTGGCCCAGTATTCTTCTTGGTCCAGCTTGGGGAGTGCCACCTCATCCTCCGACAGCTCATACTTGGAGGAGAAGGTTTCGGAGGGGGTTTTGGGGAGGTACTGAGGCTTGACGGCGGAGAAGGGGAAGGCCTTTACCGCCTCTGTGCTCTTCTGGTAGGAGGCCTTGGATGAAGATGCGGGCTTGTTCTTGGAGAACCACCAGCGGGTCTTGGTGCTGAAGGTGGTCGTGGTGCTGCCAGCCAGAGAGCCGGGGTCAGGCAGAGGGCAGAGGGCGAAGTCCAACTCCCTGAGGAATCTGAGGTCCTGGCCGCGACGCTGGGATGGGGAGGTGCACACGAGCTCAGAGGAGGAGATGCGGGCCTTGCGGAACCACTCCCAGAGGGGACGAGCCTCACAGCCGCAGGACCAGGGGTTACCATTGAGGCGGAGGAACTGGATGCCTTGGGTGTCTTTCATGGCCTGGCCTGGCAGCTCGGCCAGGGAGTTGTTGAACAGGTAAAGGATGGTGAGGCGGCCCAGGTCACGGAAAGCCCGACGGTTGACCTGCCTGATGCGGTTGTCATGGAGAAGGAGGCGGTCCAGGTTGACCAGGCCTCTGAACACATTCTCAGAGAGGGCACGGATGCGGTTCCCATGCAGGAAGAGATGGGTGAGGTTGACCAGATCTGAGAACAGGTCATCCTGCAGAAAGTGGAGCTGATTATCCTGTAGCAAAGACAAAATACAAGAAGATTTAGTGCTGTGGAAAAGCACATGGGAAGATTAAAGCTGTTGGGTTGTTGTAGAGATTGGCAGGAACTCCACACACCAGCAGCTGAGATCTCACTGTCAGCTGCCAAAAGCTGACAACAACTCTGGCATGAAATACAGGTGACGTCTTGAAAAATCTCTGCAGGCTAATTTTCATAGTGTACTGAAATGAATGACTGACCTGAAAAGTAGGAAATCAGTCCAAAAAATTATAGTAAGCATTGAAAAAATGCATGGCAAAAATGTAAATTATAATGTATTTTTTTTACTTTTTGCACTTCAAAGCTATTTGGTTCTACTGTGTTGGGGTTTAAGTGCTATAGTATATATATATATATATATATATATATATATATATATATATATATATATATATATATATATATATATATATATATATATATGTAGGTTTACTTAAAGAGGCCAGTGTGTCTTATTCTTATTCTGTGCTCTTATTCTATCCACTGGCAACATCGGCCTCTGCCTTGTTCCTTGTTTGAGTTATGTTTGATCATTTTGTTACACATGACTCACAGCTAGAACTGCCGCTGAGAAGAAATGTGTGGTGGGCACATGCTCCCTTTTGTGTTTTATACACTTATTTATATGTGCACTGAGGATTTGGCGGCCACTCACGTTGCTAACACTGATCACTCTGTGTAATTAGTTCCCTGCAATCAATCTGAGAGCAATCGGTTGTGCTATTGTGTTATTAATACTATGATGGTAACAGATGGTTTTACCTGCAGGTAGAGGAACTGCAGGCTGTACAGCTTGTGGAAGAGGTCATGGGGGAGAGCGGCCAGCTTGCAGCGATGCATGTGCAGGCTCTGCAGCTTCTCCAAGCCCCTGAAGGCTCCACCTTCCAGGCGCTGCAGCGGGTTATCGCCCAGATCCAGCTCCTCCAGCACCCTGAGGTTACTGAAGGCCCCGGCCTCGATCCATGTGATGTTGTTGCCATATAGCCAAAGCACCTGCACAGAATGAAGAGAAAATAATAGGATGAGAGAAATAAAAGACTATAAAGACCGTCTGCAAACATAGATGGGAAATTCAACAGATGCAAAAACACACTGCCATTTTTACCTGTGTCTCGAAGCCAAAAGAGTCTGCGCGAAGCTCTGTGATGCGGTTGTTCTGCAGGAAAACACGTTGTGAGTCATATGGCACACCAGCCGGCACTATGGTGATGTTCTGGGACTGGCAGCTGACCGTCATGGGCGTCGGGTAACACACACACAGCCTGGGGCATGCTTCCACCCCGCCCGGCTTCACCACCACCAGCCAAAGAATCAACCACAGACACAGTCCACCTGAAGGGAGACAGAGAGACAGAGGAGGTTAATTCTCATGAGAAGAAAAGGAACACAACTGAAGGTCAGGTCAGCAGCAAAGGGCCATTGTTGCAGAAGTTAGTCCTGGTTTGGAAAACCTGCACATTGTGTGACAGAGAGACAGACAAAGAAAGAGAGGTTGGTTTCAGCTTTCGGGCACCAGTCTTTCTTTGCTGTCTGTCTGTCAAACCTGTTGCTGTTGTCAGTGATTCTTTTTTAGCACTGCTGAGCTCTCACCCGTGACTTGTTGATGTTCCCACAACTTTGGGGTTCATATATAATTCACCATATTACATTACAGAAATCATTCACCCATTCATATCCACCAGATCACTTTACATAGGTCTCCTGTTGTGACATGGTTACATAATTCTGGATTTCAGCAGTTTGGAATAGAAAAAAACACCACAAGTCTACTGTAAAGACCTTTAAGAGACATAAACCGCGAACCACACGTGCCTCTGTGCATTAAATTAACCTGGTTTCCTAGTTCTCAGGCTTTCAAAAGGATGTTTCCGTTGAGAGGTTTGCCATGCAGAGGGCACGCGTAAAACCTGCCACCGGACCCGGATCAGTTTCGGTTCTTATCAATATTGCAACAGCTTCTTGGCACAGGTCGGATAACGGAGCACAAAAGTGGCCACCGCGGTAAAAGTACATGCATGCAATAATAATGAAGTTCCTATTCATCTGCTGTGCGCAAGATTTTCCAGCGGCTCACCTCTTGACCTCTTAACAAGTTGGACTATTAGCTGCGCTAGACGCTGAGGGAGAACTCGAGCTTTTGAGTGGAATAAGACACCTTTATCGAGTCTTTGTAAGTCTTATTTACCCCAAAGTCGCCGTGAGATGAGTAATAAAGTTCAGAATCATGCGCGCATACATCATATCTGCATCTCTCCATGCGTAAAGGAGATATGGAGAGATTGGATAAGGAGGTCTTGGTTAACTTTGCAGGAGAGCCAAAACATATAAATTAACTTTGATCACGTGTTGTAAATTACTTATCATATAGACGGCGATATCAATAAATAAAATAAAATATAATATATCATAAATTCACATTTATGATATATTATATACTATTATAGATTTCCTCTAGAGCTTTTACTGCCAAATCTTTGCGCTAAAATGTACCAAAAAGCACTCTGGCTCCCTCTATGTGCTACATTCTTCTAAATTAAAAACATCCATATCCATCCATTTAAATGGATGTTAAACAATGTTTACACATTGTTCAACATCCATTTGTAAGTACACAACTTAAAACATATGCAAATTGACCGTGCGTAAAAGCATAACAAAGTCTATAAATTTAGCTGTTTTCTTCAGACACACAAGGCTGCTGATACCCAGAATAATGTGTAAATATTACTGTGATTTTAAAGTTTGAAATTTGATTGTTCCTCAGATCACTTGTTTAAATCTTAAGAAGTGCACACATTTGAGTAATGAAGCTACAATAAGCCAAATAAATCACAGAAATGCATTTGCAAAATCTAAAACCCTCGGTGCATTCAAACTGCAGGTGCAGGATGGAGAGCTACTCACTTTTAAAGTTGTGGGCGCTGGAGCTCCTCATGGTCCAACGAGTCTGCATCTCGAACCAAAGCCGAAAGCGAGTTAGCCTGCGCGGCGAGGAAGTGCCTGCTTGCTGCTATCTCTGCTGAGGTTCAGCTCTGGTGAACGAGTCGCTGAGGCTTCTGAGGCAGTGACGAGCTGGAGTACCGGGAAGCTGTTTATACCCGCAGCCGGTTCGTCGCCCACAGCCGTGGGCAGCGGAGGATCCTCTCTACGTCAGCCCGGGAGGAGGGGTGAGAGTCACCGGAGGAAGCACAAGAAAGGCAGTGGCAGGGTGGGTTTTGTCACTGTCTTCACTGTGTGTAACATCAAAAATAAGATTGTTTCTTGATTAGTAGTTATGATGATGAGGTAATTAAAGTCACCATAAAACACAGTCTTTTACATTTAAAGAAATGTTTAAATTTCTTTCTGAACATGAGCAAAGTATCCTACATTTTTCCCTTCTTTAAAGAGATGTACCCTGAATTTACTTTTAGTAGTTTGATCATTTAAGACAAAGCACAGTGTGGGTGGAAGCAGACTGACAATGAAGACTGGAGGTGGGATGGAGGTTTTTGGTGACATGAAACTAAGAGTTTACTGGGGGGGGAAAAGATGAGAATATTTACTGCATGGCTGCTGGTTATTAAGAGTGTTTGTGTTTGTGTGGTTCTACCGTGGCACATGTGCTCACAAGGGGGTTGGAGGAGGATAGGAGGTGGGAAAACTCATTTGGCATTAAAGCCAAAAAATCATCTGTCTCATTTAGTGTAGGCTAGTTTGGACAGAAGACAAGAGCCGCCTACAGTTCAGAAGAACAGATGAACATGAAAGGGAAACCCAGCAGTGGAGCGAAATGATCTAACGCAGCATATGGACTCAGGAGTAGAGATGACATACCACTGACACATTTCAGTAGGACAACACATCCTGTACATCCAGTTACATATGTCACCATCAAATACTCCTTTATCGTTCTACATTTATTAAAGCAACGAAATTCAAGATGACTTTATTGTAAATGCTGTAAATAACATGGCCTTTCTTTGCATGGACGATGTGATAGAGGATGCTGTCATCTGAGTGACACTGACGGTGAAGGACACTATGTGACTGAATAAGTCACAGTTTGGGTCTAATTATACGTTGGCTGCAGTGCAAATAACGGTTTGCTGGAGAAGGTGCGGTGCAGCATGTGGGACGGGACGTGGGACGGGACATGGAGGTCTTCTTTATGTGAACAAACCGTGTCAGGGTAGGGGTGGGCCGGGTTTACTCACTACTGAGTCCTCCCTTCATGACACAGGTCAAGATCAGGTCCACCATGATGCACATCATCTGTTCCCAAGTGAACACACACTCACCAAAACCTGCTCCATGGAAGGTCATCTGCAGCTCCAAGCTGTGAGCACAGCGCGGGGCATAAGTTGCGGGTCTGGAATCACACAGTTTCTTGGCTGCGGTGTAGTAATTTGGGGAGGCAGACAGCTCACCAACCAGGCATTAGTTGCCTCCATGGGGGGCTGTAGGACAGATAAGGTCGCACACGTGTGTGTGTGTGTGTGCCTGAATATAATGTATTCATACTTTTCTTGGCCTCAGGATAACTGGAGGAGGCAGCCAGCTCACCAAACAGACTCCATCTTCAGGGAGGCTGTGGGAGTGTGTGTGTGTGTGTGTGTGTGTGTGTGTGTGTGTGTGTGTGTGTGTGTGTGTGTGTGTGTGTGTGTGTGTAAAATGTAATAATGAACCATCCAAACACATAAGCAGAAAGAAAATGCATAAATGTATGTAATGACATACACAGACATACAGATCCCCTCGCTTACATCCTCTCACCAGCCGGCTGTGTCAAAGTGAATCACGGGCATGTTGGCATTTGAACTGGTGTAAACACAGCATGCTCAAAGGTTCTGTCCTGATCCTAAAAAAAAAAGTGTTGTTGACTCCGTCCATTACCCCCACTCACACACACAAACACACTCACACGCAGTGCTGAAGACCTTGTGTGTGGACAGAGTGTGTGTTTCTGCCCACTGGGTACATCAGGGTCGACAAGCGAGAAAGCTCCAGAAGGTGACCTTGAATACTCGGTCAAAACTGAGTGTTGATTGGTTTTTGACACATTGATCTCTTTCTCGAATCAACTTACTTTCACTTTTAATCTACCTGAACTGTGACTGCATGGTAAAACAGTCTGCGGTTGTCAAGTCCCACAAATAATAAATAAAATGCCAAAGTTTTCCACATTCTTCAGATCCAAGCTATTAAATGCAGTGTGAAGTTGAAATGTGTATGAATCAGACAAAATGTGGGTGTCATTTGGGACAGCAAAGGTCTGACAAGACTTTGTTAACAAGATAATGAATCATTTGATATTTAGTTGCACTGTCAGAAGAGAAGCTTCTGGGTGTAAAGTTCACATTTGCAAACAATTTAAATATACGCCTGTTTAAGGCCTCACAATTGTAGCTAAATGTGTTGTGGGTGTCAGAATTCATCATTTCTTTTATGTGAGATTTTTAAACCGCATATCTGAAACCCCGCTTAACTTCAGTTTTACAAACAAGGAGATTGTGAGTGAGTGAGTGGTGTGTGTGTGTGTGTGTGTGTGTGTGTGTGTGTGTGTGTGCATGTGCATGTGTGCGTGCTGAGGACTAGCAGCCACAAAATGGGGAGAAAAAGTGAGATAAAAATACACTATGTGGCCAAAAGTATGTGGACACCAAAACATTATCCATATGTGATTGTTGAACATCTCATTCAAGTCAAGTTAGTTTTCAATCAGCTGCAAGAGCATTAGTGAGGTCCAGCACTCATGTTGGGCGATAATTTCTGGCTCCCAGTCAGGTGGGGCTGGATGAGGCTGAGGTCAGGTCTCTGAGCAGGCCTGTCAAGTTCTTCCACACCAAACTGGGAAAACAATTTCTTTATGGAGCTGGCTTTGTGCACAGGAACAGGAAAAGTAAAAACACAAACTGTTGACACAAAGTAGGAAGCACACAATAACCGGCCTTTTTCACAGCAGACATTTTGACTTGTAGGAAAAGCACAGGTGATATTAATAATATTAGTGATGGCTCTGTGCTATTCAAGTGTCCCAGTGAGCCGGAAGGAACAATAGCAGGACCCTGAAACTGAAGCAGCTAAATGGAATTCAGCCATCATTAATTGTTTTATTTACATCTGTAATTTTCCTACTGTGACGTGTCGAAATGTCTTCTGTGAAAAAGGCCTATTGTTTAAAATATCATTATATGCTGTAGCATTAAGACTTGCCTTAATTGGAACTAAGCAGTGGTATTCAGATCCTTTTTTTAAGTAAAAGTAGCAATACCACATTGTAAAAATATTCCATTACAAGTAAAAGTCCCACAGTAATAATTTTATTTAAGTCAAAGGACATAATAATTAGTAGAAAAATGCACTTAAAGTATCAAAACTACTCATAATGCAGAAAAATGGCCCTGTGAGTGTTAGATTATTATTATTACTGATGCTTTCATGTGTAAGTATTTACTGTTGTAGTTGGTCCAGTTGGTGCTAATCTAACTACTGTTGGGTAAGTAATATTTTATAAGATCTCTAAAATGGTGATCTGTAAAGTAAGCAACTTTAGCTATCTAATAAATAATATGATATTCCCCTGTGAGATGTAATGGAGTAAAAGTGTAAAATAGCACATAACTGGAAAACAAATACAGTACAAGTACCTCAGATTTGTACCCAAAAAAGTACATCACTTGAGTAAATGTCCTTAGTTACTTTCCACCACCGAAACAAACTTTGAAAAACAGCCTCAAACCAAAAGTAAACAAAACTATGTTAACATGAGTGTCCACATACTTTTGTCCATATAGATCCCAAAACGGAGCATCAATAAGCTCACTGTGCGTGTTGTAGCCTGTTGAGCCATTCATTCATTCAGTTTCAGAGATAATTTGCTTCCCACCAGCTCCCCACAGCAGATGGAAAACAACACATTAAGGCTCATGAAGTGAGGCAATTACAGTTTTTCTCCTGTTGCTCCAATCAGAGAGAACAGACACGAGCTATAGTTGGCACATTTTGAGTGAGCCTGTCAACATCTATGTGTCATAAAGACATCCTCAGTCCCTGTGACAGATTCAGTCCAATTTAAAAAAAGAAAACACAACAACACCAACAAGTCACTTCATTAACAGACTGGCTTATTTTTATTCTCCACGCCTCCCGCCTTCGCTCCTATTTCTCTCATACATTTGTTTATGTAAGTCTGTATTTTTATATCGCAGAGATGCTGAGGCTGTGATCATCGATGACGCAGATGCAAGAACCTGTCGCCATGTGCACGTTCCCTGCACACACACACACACGATGTGACAGACTTCATGGAGTTGCATCAAGTTGTTCTGGGCTCGCTGCGCTGTCTCACAGCTGATGTACAGAGAACTTGAGAGAGGCTGTTGTGGGGGAGTGTCCCTGTTATTTCAGGTTTAAACCCTGCCAGAGTTATTTTTTCCCTGACCTGTGTGAAACCTCTTCAACACTATCAGTAACAACATGGCAACTCCTACCCAGAACGCAAAGTGTCTCAGTAAGACTGGAGACACCAGACTGTCCTCTGAGGCTGCTGTGAATCCTGCAGGTCTGGACTCACATCTTTCCTTAAAAGACAGATTAAGCATGCAATCCTGTAACAGTGTTGGACTCACGATGGACAGTTAAAGCTTTTGACCAGTTGTATTCTGTTTGGACTAATGCATCTTTTTTTCATTTTGTCCAGTGACGTAGAGCTCCAGTCAGCTGCTGTCTTCCCACCAACTGTTGTCCCCTCTCTCCTGAGATTCTTCACTGTTGTCTTTTTTCCTCTAACTATATCACGCACGTTTGCTTCCACAGTCACAGGACAATTTTTAGGACAATAAAGTAAAGACCTGAAACTTCTTAAATAAATTTACTTCGCCAATTTAGCACTGAAATTCCATTTGGGGGATTTGCAAGAGACAGATTTAAAAAAAAAAAAAAAAAAAAAAGACTGGTAAAAATCTGTGCAGCAGAGGCTGAGGTATCCTGACTTTTACACCCCAAATTCCCCATAATGCAACTCAAAAGCATCTTTTAAGAGAGCCTCTTTGCCTGGTAAATGCCCATGTCTTTCATACTCCACAAGCACAGTTTGTAATGCAGGCTTTGTCATCTCAGTGATGACACGTCAATTAAAGAAACACAGACTGATAATCGTCACTACACTCGACATTGTTGGTCCGATACTTTAAAAAAAATAATAATGAGAGAGAGAACTTGAAGAGGTCCACACTGATATAAACAGTATCTGTAACAATTTCAACTTTTTTACAATAAAGTGTGTTATCTTTTGGCACTCTTAAATCACCATAACTATGGTGTGATAGGTGGCTAGCGTTACACAGAATATAAAAAATGGCAAGAATGTGTTAAATTATAAGATTGCATATAACAAGAAACTTAAGACACGTCACAGTCATGGAAAAGTAGTACAAAGCTAAAGATGAGCTTCATAAAATAACTTTAGCACCATGTGTTTGGTTGTAGCTGAGTGCTGAGATGCTTTAGGGAACAGCTCAGTATCAGCTGGCACTCTGAAATTGAGTATAAAAAGACTTGATTTATGCATCAGATCAATCAGTGAAAATAACATCATGTAGCCTGGAAATCTCACAAGAGGTAAAGGGTTATGCAGAGAGTCAGACTGCACACCAGAAGCTCTTAATTATTATGGATACATTCAGTTTGGCTGTGAACGTGCTCCAAGAGTGCGGCAAATGCGCTATGACTGTACCCCAAAGCAGACTTCACTACAATCTGAAATGCATTTACAAGCACTTGATGTTGTCCATATGGCAACACAACACAGCCACGCGAGCACTATTGCTACTGTAAGTGCGAGTCGTTGGTCTCATTTTTGCAGACTTTAATAGGAGGCTTTGCTTTGGTCTCACTTGGCTCGCTGGGAGGCAAGTTTTCGACAGCGCAGGTAGACGGAGAGCGGATGGATGAAGGCGAGCAGGCTGAGCAGCGTCAGACCGATGTTCACCTGCAGACACATGGAGGAAGCGGTGAGAGGAGAGTTCATAGATGAAGACGGTGATGACGGGAGGAGAAGGGCCAGAGTAAGAAGGTTGTATCAATTATATGACATGTACTCACATAGAAAGGGTCTCCGCCCAGAGCCCCTTTCACCAGGGCAACGCAGGGATACTGCAGCAAAGAGAACACTGCAGACAGAGCCATGACCAGACCATACAGCTTCCCAAAGTGGCATGACGGGAAACTACACACACACACACACACACACACACACAAAGTGATGAGGTGGCAAAGAGAAGGAAGTGGTAAAAGAGATGGTGAGCGTAGAAAATGAGACATTTGTAAGCGTTAAAAACATTCACATCAACACTTTACTTTAACCCACCCATTTCTCATTTATACGCAGTATATAATCTTATAAAAAACTGTTTATAACACATTATAATGTAGTTATAAGCAGCAGATATAAGAATATTTATGCGTTTATAAGTTAAAGTTATAAGTAAATACGTTTATTAATGTACAGTATTTGTAACTTCTCCTACGAAGACATATATAATCAGAACTGTGTTATATTATATTGTCTTTCATTACCTGTTTAAGTTGTTGACAACTACACGAATAAACCCTTAAAAGGACCTTATAACTGCTTACATCTAAATTATAGTGTGTTATACAAATACAACTAATAAATGTGTATATTGTGGTATGTATTGTGGTATTTGGTTACACAATCAAACACCCATCAACACAGGAAATTCATAATCTGCACCAGAAAACAACGTGTTCTCTGTTGTGCAGTCATGTGTTACTGTAGCAGGAACATGTGTACTCCACAGCGAGGCGTGTGCATGCATGTATTTGTGTGTGTGTGTCTGACACTCACGCCACACTGATGAAGGCTGCGTTGCCGCCATAGAGGAAGGAGCGGTTGAGCACCTGCAGGATGAAGGTGAGGTACTGAAGCGGCAGGTACGGAGTGGAGGCACAAACTGAGAACAACACACACTGCAGCGCCGTGAGGAAGAGAGAAAGCACCGAGGCCCGCAGGTCTGCCTCCTGTTCGCTCTCTCCTGCAAACAGACACACACACACACACAAACGGAAACACACACCTGTTCGTCAAAAGAGAGAGAAAAAAAAGACGTGTCCACGCAGAGAGAAGAGAGCACTCTACAGCATCTGTCCACTGCCGGATATAACTGTAGGCTTTTATTCCAACAAAACGCTGCACCACATTTCCCTGACGACACACACCTTCTACCAGAGAGAAAGGACAAATCTGGGGAAGAAGTAGCCATTGGGCCTCAATGGGTCCCTGGGTAAAGTATGTACATTTCCTATCTATCATCACATTTCACACACGTTTGTTTTTGTTTTCTTACTCAAAGTATAAAGTCTCTTTAGTTAGAGTGCATTACACTAATGTAGAAAACTCAATACTGACTTTGGATTTGTGTAAATGAACTCTTTTAGACATTTGGGCGCCACTTTCTAATGAGGCATATTTTATAAATTGTTTATCAATGATTAATAAGCCATTTATTAATGCTTTATAGATCAGTAATACGCTATCAATAAGAATGACTAAATGGCTTATGTCTCACATTAGTTTCTCACTTTATAATAAACCATCTGCTCCTTCAATGGTAAATCCTTCATTTAGGGTTCCTCCACTGCAGTAATCTGTCATCAGGTCTGGTGTTGTACGTATTAATAAATTATTAGTGAATATATTTTGGTCTAGATTGCATTAGTTAAATGGTTGAATTGGGGCTTGATGAATAAAGCAGAAAGATTAAAACACAAACGGAAGACAATAAACATGCAGCTTTTCACAACTTCCCAAAACAGAAGTTGTTGAATAAATCCATTACTTGCGACTTTTAAACCCCTCATGTCTTATTTGACACTACGTAGTACTGACTAACTAAAATCATTATTATAGATTTTTTTTTCTTACACAATTCTGTTTAGTGTTAACTATTAAAAGGAACATGAGGGTGGTGTTAGTAAAGAAACTCTTTCAGCTAATACTTATTTTCTCTTTGGACATGCTGGGGCCCCTGAGAGCACACAATGACAGCAGGTCTGCCGTGTGTGTGTGGCCTGCTGGGTTCAGTAATACTAATAATCCTTATTAGTATTAGTGTATTTACCTGCAGCACGAGGTTTGCCCTTGTGTCTGTCCATGATGAGGCCGTTCCAGGGAGCGCACAGCACGCCGCACAGCTGCGTTATAGCAAAGGCATTGGTGTACTGGCTCACTGCAGACACACACACACACACACACACACACACACACACACACACACACACGCAAGGATAAGATGGTTAGAGAAAAAAGACAACAGCTCAACACGTCTGCCAGAATATGAGATAACAGATCACAAAGGTAGCCAGAAGTCCAATATTTAGGTAAATGCGAGGGGACTTTTCATTATTAACTCCATCGCAGCCAATATTAAACTCAGACATATGATGATTTTTAACTTTACTACATTAGCTGTCCTGTTTTTCTGTGATTGGGTGATAAACACCTATACTGCAGTAGCTCCTTGCTCATATAATATTACTTCAGTCATGTCCCGTTAGTCAAAGTATTCGTGGAACTTGATTTGCTCAGGGGGAGGATGATGATGAAAGGAAGGTTTGTACAAACTTCCATCTTTGCAAAGACAGTGACGACATGTTGCATGTGTTTGTGTGCGTTCACCCAGCGAAGGCTCTCCCGCCGTCAGCCGCTGCAGCATGGGGTTGAGGGTGCCGATGAAGAGGTAATGTCTGAGCTGCATCACTGACAGCCAAAGCAGGTGCCACACAAAGAACCAGGAGAGAAAACACTCACGGAAACTCTTCTCTGAGAGAGAGACGAGGGGAGACCACAGAGAAGAATGAAGGAAGAGGAAACCAGAAAGTGAAGAGAAATGAATAAACATGATGGTGGAGAAATAGGATACGTGATCACTTCATTCTGTTGGATCTGAGTGTGTGTTAATCTACGCCACAGTGGACACACACCTTGTTTCGCAGGGACGTCCTTGTCGAGTGGCATTTCCTCAGCCGTCCTCTCTGCGTTACCATTCGTTGTTATCTGCTCTGAGTTCAGAGTCTTTTTACCACAAGTTATCCTGACAAAGGTCAAAGGTCACAGTGGGTCAGCCACAGCCTGAGGGCATTGTGAGAGTTCTTTGATAATTATTTACTTTTAAAGTCCCAATCCTCTATAATCACATAACAGGATATGAAGGATATTTCCCAGGGATGAGGATGAGAAAATAAGATTAAAAACATGTGTTGTTTTTGCAAGAAACTTTGATTGTTTGTTTGACTTTAATATTTGCAACTGAATTTATGTCTGATCAACCAGATGTTTTAACGAATTTTCATTGAAAAATATGCAGATTTTTTTTTTTAAAGGAGCAGGTTTAAAATGTTTTTTTTGACTCAGACTTCATGTCCTGTGCTACCCAAAAGAAGTTGTTGTCGTACCCGTACGTGTAGTGATCAGGCAGCGGGTAGGGAATAAAGTTTCTGGGCAGCAGGAAGAAAGTCCTGAGCAGGTGAATGACGCTGCAGGCGGACAGAAAGAGGAAGGAGGCGTGGAGAGAGATGCCAGACTCCTGTAACAACTGCAGGAGAAGACGTGGTGGAGATCATCGTGACAGCATGAGGTATAAATACATCCAGCAGATTTCATTCATGAGAGCAGCGTGTGAATGTTTCTCACCTTGATGACGAGGAAGAGTGCTGAGGAAGAGTCGAATGCCCCGTTGTAGAGAGTGATGATGGTGGAGCGATGTGAGCCGAACAGGTTTCCTACCTTTAGGAGAGAAATTTGAATAGATTAAGACAGATGAATGTTGCATTTAAGTGTCTATGTGTCTGTGGGACAATGTCGTTTTTTTTTGCATCTTTCTGTCATTCAGTGTAAAATTAGTTCTTGCTGAGGTGAAATGCCAGCTTGAATATGCGGATGTGGTTTTGGTCTCCAAAGTACAAACTCATTAAACGTCACAGTTTCCCCCGAGAGGTTTTTGTGTGTTTTTTTCAGGGCAGACTCTCTGTCTTTTGTTTGTGTTCCTGTTTAGTGATGACCTGAGCACAGACCCGAACGTTTTTATCTGGTGAACACATGAGATCTCAAACCGACAGAAGCCGACAGATTTTGTTTTTTACAGGAAGAAAATGCTTCAAATGGTCTAATAGGTAATGATTCTAGACAACAATTTTTTTTTAAGCAAAAATGCTAAACATTCTTTGGATCCAGCTTCTCCAGTTTTAGGATTTGCTGCTTTTCTCTGTTTTATATCTTTGTAAATTGAATATTTTGGGGTTTTGGACTCTTGGTTGGACAAAAAAAGCTATCTGAATATGTCAGCTTGGGCCCTGAGAAACTGTGGTGGACAGCTTTCACAATTGTCTGATGTTTTATTGAGTAATCAGTTGAATAATTGAGAAAATAATCAGCAGATTAATCTAAATGGTCTACATTCTGTTCTAATCTGAATGTGTGCTTCAGTACCTGCATGTTGGTGATTAGAAACAAGATGCCACCCACTGCCAGGAAGGAGAGAGCTGGGAAGAGCAGGTTGGACAAAGCTGATGGGAAAAAGAAAGAAACAGGAAAAATGAGCATCCAAAGCTATAACATGTTACTTTACGTCAGTATTTCTTTGGACTATAAGGGCCTGAGAGACCACAAGACAAAGAGACGGAGAAATGTTTGTCACCTGAAGTCGCGAAGGCCAACATTAAGGTACCCACGGTGTAAAGAAATCTGGCGGGAAAAAGAAATTCCAGCGTTATCGTGTCATTTTATTGGCATAACGGGAGCATCACAGGACCGGGCAAGAGGGTGAGAGTGATGCTGAATGTTTTCGAGGGCAAGATTTTTAGAAAACAAAGAATTTGAGATGGGAAAATTGTGTTCACATGCAGGTTCTTCTGCAGCTGTTTGGAGAACTTTTGGTCGACTTTAATTTCCCCTCTCCTGGCCCGTCCTAAGCAAAGACCCATCCTCATCTCCACTTGCCCCCCAACTATTTGCATTCCTTGGCCTTTGATTTTCCCTCCACCTTCATTTAGTGGAAACATATGGATGGCCTTAGTACCAGTTTGTTATTGTGGATATAGACATATCTGGGGCAATAAACTGGGGAGGTATGTGTGTGTGTGGTGTTATGTTATATTATAGATATCAACTCTGAGGCGGTTGGGAAGACTTCTCTCCTCTATGTTCTGGTGATTAATAATCCTGAGGTTTCTATTTCTTTATCATATTATTTCATTGCCCTTTACTCCTTTGTTTTCTTTACTGCTTCCTTTTCTCATAAAACATTTTCTCTCCTAAGTGTCAGGCTTTGGTACGTATGCTGCATCTCCATTGGTGTGTCTGGAGACCTCTTTAGCAACGTTACATAAATACATACAACGTGCTGCCTCCTCCCGTCTTGCTTTTCTAGCTGTCCTACTTGTCCCTTTTACTTCACAGGAGCGTGCACAGTATATTTATCCACCAACACCAACAATAAAATTTCTCAATTTCCTCACCTCTCTCCATGACTCCCCCCCCACCCCCCACCGCTCTATCGCCATGTGAGAAAACAGCTGTTATTGTAAGCAAACAGATTTGCGAATCCCTCAGGGGAAACACAAGAGACAGACTGAAATTACAGCAACTTGCCTCTTTACACAGAGTCACAGCCATGCAGGGAGATGAAGAGGACAGAAGCCCATATGTCTTTAGTGGCGTGGCTGTGTTTGGTTTAGTAAAAACAGCAGGACTTGTTGTGGTTAGTTTTATTGTTGCATCAGAAAACTGGAAGTTTTGGCTAAGCAGCCTGTTACAAACACAAAAAATTCACAAAAAGGAGTTGCCGTACTTTGGTTTTGCTTTTGGTATGAAAACTCTTGATGCAAAAACTATCTAGTTGACAAGCTTTCTTGATTTTTATGTTTATGTATTTTTTATCTTATGGATGAATGAGCTGCTTTGTGGTAACCTTTTCAAAGTCAGTGTCATATGTCAGAGCTAGATGTGTAAAAACACATCACTATCAGTTCCAGGTTGAAAGTAAACTGCATCAAATGGAAAAGTCTGAACTGATTGAAATAAATTAATATTACAAATAAGAGCTAAATTCTGTCTGCAGTGCTTATAGACAGAGAGACTTTGTCCTGCAGAGTTAAACAGGAGAAGAGTATTCTCATAAAAATACTGCTGCTGGTTGAACTACAAAATAAAAAGCACTCTTTGAAATAGTATCTTGGTGTTCAGTTATTGCTGAACGTGCTATTTTAATCAGTTTATTTATTGTTTGTAAATTTGTAGAGCTTCTATATTCTTTGATAGCATCAAAATGAATCAAATTAGCCTTAAATCAATTCAAATAGTGGGCAGAATGTGATATTTAATGATGCACAATAAGATGATGCTGTTGAATTACTCACACCTCTAGTCGGTACACATGCGGAGCAACCAACTAGGAAAAAGTGCCTGCTGCACCATAAACCTGTTGCTCAGTAATCACACTAATGAACAACCTCTTGTTGTTGTTCTTAACTAGTCAATGTTTGTCACTTCATTCCTCTTAACTACCCGGCTGGTCTTTTAAAGTCATAAAAATCCACTGACCATTTACTCTTAAGTAATTATGGTTGTTGTTGTTGGACTCACATTCCAAAGAGCCGAGCCACTGTAGTACCAAACCGGTCGAAGAGGAAACCATTGGGCAGAGTCAGGAAATTGTTCATAAAAGAGGCGATGGTGAAAACAAGAGATAACTGTTCATCCTGTCCGCTGCAATCTGTAGACACAAAAAACAGAGAAAAAGGGAACCAAGGGTGAGACGTATATGGTAAGTGACAATAAAGACCAGAGAGGTCAGCATATAAAATATCTTAATTCCTCAAATATTTTCAAGAGTTGATTTTAGAAAGTGCTTAGAAAGACATTGTTAAACCTTTTGTGCAGCACAAAATTACTGGATCATTTTACAGACATTCAGAATTCAAAGAAGTAGAGGTGAGCATGTCAAACTGACCGAGGACCTGCGTTGCATTGACTCCTGTGGCATTGACGCACAGAGAGCTGAAGTAGCCCTCCGTCTTCAGGACAAAAACAAGTGAAGCCCATCCAAACACGGCTCCAGCGAAACACAGACACTCCACCAGACCCGTAGCGAAGGTGAGGCAGCGTCGCACCACCAAGCTGTTCTCAAAAACCGCCATGGTCCCACTCACTCACACTGTCTGCTTCTGTCACTGCACCTTCCAAAACAAAAGGAAATAAAATGATAAATGAGATTGATTTTCTGATACCTTTAGAGAAGATTAAGTGTTGACACGAGCCCATTCTGCACCTTTAAAGCAAATGACATGCTCATTTTTATGAACTAAAAAGAACCCAACCTGCATGACACATCAAAATGAACAGCATCTGGTAGAAAATGTCCTGCTAGAGTCCAGGCCATTAGGTCAGTGCTCTTCCAAATAAAAAACAGATGGACTTTTGCATAAATTCAGAAGTTGGATAACAGAAAAAAGTTATCTTTATTGAGAAACTGGTAGGTCATAAAACTCAAATTTTAACAACAGGAAGGAATCAATTAAAACATGCAAACACCTTCTGTGAAGTCACAAAGAGGTACGATCCAGAAACAAAACGCAGAGTTGTTGATATTCTCCAGCTTACTACTCCCTAGTACTCACAGTTCAGCCTCTGAGGGTCTCCCCAAATGTCCTCACAAACCACACCTCTCTGCTCTTGCCCCACTCTCTGTCTTTATGTAGGCCAGCTCTTCCTTCCTCTTTCTCATCAGTTCCCTCCCTCCCCAATATCATTCTCTTTCTCAGTCACGCTCTCTGATGTGCAGCAGAGAACATCCCTCTCCTCTGGGAGCTAATGGCCGCTGAGAATAAACACACCTGCACTAGCGAGCTACGAGATGTGGTTACTGGGAGTGCTGGCTAGACCAGTTTACCCAGAAGGGTACCACTGAGGAGTGTGAAAGAGTGTGTTCAAGGTGCGCTGCCACAATGTGACAAAAACATCAAATATTACATTAACAAAATGGTTAAACACAACCGCTTTAATGCTTCCTCCACTTTAGGAATACATAAATGAATACTGACAGAATTGTTTGTCAGGAAAAAATATTTTCTGGAAGAGTCTTATGTTTTGCTCAAGCTTTGTGAAGAAAAAAGGCTTTGTCATTTCGTATTTAACCGCTTTTTCTCTGATAACGACCTATTTTTAGCATTAATTTGTAAAATAAGAGTTTGGATTTGAGCTCGGGCTAGTGGTAGTTTTACAAACATGGAGTGTGGAGTTTGGAAGACACTCAGGTATTTGCAGTAACAGGCAGGGAAGGTCTAACGAAAGACCCTGGTAAGTAAGCATTATGGGCTTTTTTTTTTTAAGCTTGACCCATACTCCTCGGGGGTAAAGGTCTGCATATCTCAGTCTCTGCTGCACAGACTTTGACCTCTCTTTTTTAAATCTGTCTCTCACAGGTCCCCAAACTATATGGGAATGCACTTAACATGATAGGCTTAATGGCTTGATTACCCCTTTAATAAACTATATAACATCTGTCCTGACTAGCTTAAATCAGGTAGACTGCGCTGAGACTCCAGAGACTATTATTGAGTAACATTGTGTTGGTTGATAAGATAATGGTTGATTTCAGTGGTTTTATTATTCTTTCAGAGATGTAAATCAGTGCTGGAAGTATAACTTTAACTTCAACACCACTCATGAGACCTCAGAATGTATGTTTTACTATGATCATCACCCGATCACAAGACAAAGCTCTTTTTACACACGGTGTGGCACGCAAACAGGCCTGTATGCACTTCCTAAAACCTGTGACCCAGAGTTAACGCAAGCATCAACCCCCTACATCTGTCTGTATGTGTGTGTGTGTGTGTGCAGATATAACCTAGAGATACTAACTCCAAAGAAGATAAGCGAAGCTCTTGAGCCGCATGACTTCTATCTAATCACAATACTGACTACTTACTATAGTTAAAAGGATAATACTGACGTCATTTTATCTTTCAACTACAATCAAAGAATTTATCCTTATAACATGTCAAGCAACTGCCCCGATACAGCTTATTCCTATGTGCCATACACCTCAATTACTGTCCAAAACACACACACACACACACACACACACAAAAACACACTGTTGCACTGACTTACATATTCTTACATTAAACCACACACGCCAAGTCAAGCTCAACTTCCAAACCAACATGGATGGCTTTTATGTGTCCTAAAAGACTGATGGATGAAGTTTGATGATCTACAGCTCATTGACCAATCAGCAAACGTCATCTGCTGATGGAGACAGTGCGACATGGTTGAACACTCCAGAATAAGCAAGTAAGTGGACCTTGAGTGGAGATTGTTTTGTCAAATGCCCAGTATAGTTTATTCCTCTCAGCTCTTTGTTGTATTTCGTCTGAATAATCTGGCTCATATGCAGTGACGTGCAGTCAGGGGAGGCAGGTGAGGCAGTGCACACTCATTTGTTTTTCTTGCTATGGTATTGTTGAACAGTGTGGAATTGATTAAAGGATAATTAAAAGCTTTTAAAACAACTAAATGTCTCAATTAAGGTCAAAATTGAAATATAAGCTTCTATTTTGGGTTCATATATTTTTACATCCGACTCCAGAGGAGTCAGTGCCTCACCAGTCATGAACCTCACCGCATGGCACTGCTCATATGGTACAGCTGTGTAGACAGACTCTGTAACTTTAAATTATTTATATATATGAATGTAAGTCTAAAGTATCAAATGATAAGCGGCAAAACAAAATACGAAAGTAATGTTAACACAGACTGAGCATGCTCAGGTCAAAGGGCTGTTTAAAGGTCAAAACCTGGTTTTAGGGTTAAGGATTACAGGGCAACAACGAGCTGCTGGGTCTCTATTAACCCACCATCCCTCCCCATCTCTGTGCAGCGTGTACAGTAATCCTCTGCAGCAATACTACATGACCCAAGGTTTAGGAATACGGAATACTAAAACACAATATCAGCTGAAATAATGAAGGTCTTAAAGGAATAGTTTGACATTTTGGGGAATGCACTTATTTGCTTTATGGCGGAGAGTAGATGAGAAGATTGATAGCACTCTCATGTTTGTACTATAAACATGTAGTTGGAGCCAACTGTTGGTGAGCCGTTTTTTTCACATCTTTGTTTAGTGGCCATAAATTCCTCCATGTCAAACAATGGAACCAGAGCACTGCTACAACCGCATAGAATCGATTTGGCCTGATTATCAACATTCAGTGCAATCAATACTAAAACTCTGGAGGATGTAGTGAAGCATCTTAATTCATCCACTTGCAGTTTTGACACCCTGCCAACCAGCTTTATCAAAAATGTTTTCAGTTGCTTGGAAATGAGTTTGCTGAAAATTGTGCTGGCATTTTTCCAAAATCACTGAAAACTGCAGTTGTTAAGCCCATTCTAAAGACAGGAAACATGGATCCTTCAATATTGAATAATCACAGAGCCATCTCTAATCTTCCCTTTATTGGGAAATAATTCTAAATGTAAATGACCTTTTGGACAGATCAGTCTGGCTTCAGACCACATCACAGCACTGAAGCTGCACTGATAAAGGTGTTAAATGATACTGATTCAGGGAAAACTTCAGTTTTAGTGCTGCTTGATTTGAGTGCAGCCTTTGATACTGTGGACCATGAAATACTTCTTGACAGACTGTAGAAGTGGGTGGGATTATCTGGCACAGTCCTCAGTTTGTTCAGATCATATCTCGAAGCCAGAGGCTATGTTGTTGCCATTGGCGACCATAAATCTGAGCGGATCACCATGACCACCATGTGGAGTCCCCCAGGGTTTGATTCTTGGGCCGCTATTATTCAACCTGTAAATGCTGCCTCCAGGTCAAATCATACACAACAGTAACGCTGCTTTTCACAGCTATGCAGATGACACTCAGATTTACTTTCAGCAAGTGACTATGGTCCCTTAGACTCATTCTATCAATGCTTAGAGCAAGTAAACAGCTGGATGCAATTAAATTTCCTCCAATTAAATAAAGTGTGGAATCATAATTTTTACACTTCTGTACTTGCAAGCAAGATATGAAATTAGTGATCTTTACAGGTGCTGGTAGGCAGATTCTGTTATGTTTGGACAGAGCAAGGATAGCTGTTTTGTGCTATGCTAAGCTAACCAAATGTTAACTTTACTTGACAGAGATGAGAGTGGTATCAATCTTCTCATCTAACTCTCGGCAAGAAAACAAATAAGTGTATTTCCCAAAATGTAGAAGTATTCCTTTACGGCAAGATTTTTACACAAGAATGCTCGTCAAGACAGGGCCTCAAGATAATAAAGCAGGAAGCACCTTTTCACTAAAGCACAAAGTTACAGTTGATTGTATTACCACATACAAATTGCTACACAGTGATCTTGAGGCTTTTGGTGGTGTGGGCAGTCTGGGGAAGTGGGCAGTTGCCTACTTTGTCTGTTGGTAATCCAGTTTTGGGTTTAGCTCACTCGAGGTTAGGGTACAGGAACGAGTTAGCCATGTAGCTGTAATGGTTACGTGTAGGGTTAGGGGCTAGGGAATGCATTATGCCATTAATGGTCCTCATAAGTATAAAAGTACAAAAGTGTTTCATAACCAGCAGTCAAACACACTTGGTAAACGTTCCAACAGGAAAAGTGCCAACATCAGCAACTTCTTGGACAGCTGGTCAAATGTCATCAACTCGTTTTTTAAGAAAATTATAAACAGAGACGAACCACGAGATTCTCTTTCGTCATCTCACTCGTTACTTCTTCTTTCTAAAAATACTGAGGTGGAAGAGAAAGGTGAGGACGAAATACAACACATGACTTATAAGACCATCTGGTGACAACATCCTAAACATTTTCTCTAGTACTATGATTTTCCTAATTACAGAGTTGCATGTTTGTAATGTAGTATATTACACTGTGTACTGATGATGTACAGTTTTGGTTTGTACAGTGTGTTGGTGTCTGGGTGGATGTTTTGTATGTTTGTTCCTCCCTGATAGACAAATTATGAATTGAACCGATTTGTATAAAACTTCAAATAAAATGTATTGAACCGAAGTGAAATGAACTTGGATTGAATTAACCTTAGAAAACTATGAAGAAATCAATGCCCATCTGACCTCTGACAGGGTTAAACACGCACCTGGAATGACAACCTGGTTAATGTTTAAATGTTTCACATTTCAACCCCAGAAAATTACTAAACCTCTGTCAATGAGAGTCAGTTCAATGACAGTACTTACACCGAGTGTGTGTACCATGCATAGCAAAGTAGGGTAGTGACACATTTCTGCAGTCCAGGCCCTGGCAGGGCATCACTAGGCAAGTGTCGGCTCTCAGGATCAGAGGCCGTGAACTGCAGAGGATTTGTAACCAAATAGGATTATGTATTAAAAGGGCTACGATTCCTAAATGGCGATTCGATCCTCAGCTCCCCCTGTCCACATGTGGAAGTGTCCTTGGTCACTGAACAGCCCAGCATTTGTTTCTCTAGCCCACTCTCTTTCCTCTAAACGTCCCTACACCAGTGATTCCCATCCTGGGTGTCGGGACCCCCACAAGAGGTTGTGAGATTAATCTAAGGGCCTGCAGTTGATCACAGGTAGAAAATAAAAATAAAAATCTGCTACACAAAATCATGTTTGTTTTTCAGACTTTTCTCCAATCTTTGCTTCTTTTTTTGTGAAATACTTTACAGTTTTACCTCGTCATGCCTCTAAAAATGATTCAAATGAAGACTTTGACTGAGCTACTCTCAACTTATATACATGCAACGTGTGACAAGGGGTCACAAGCAGATACTGTTTTGCTACTGCTCTACACTGAAGACCCTCAGCACACAGACTCCTCCTCATGAAATCACTTAATGGAAGAAAATCATACAGGATACAAACAGTAAGACTACAGCTGTGGTGGAATGTAAGTATATTTAGTCAAGTACTTGTACTTAAATACATATTTGAGGTACTAGTACTTTACTTGAGTCTCATGCCACTTTGTACTTCTACTCCGTTATTTGACAGCTTTAGTTTAGTTAGACTTTTTTTTTTGCATTCAAAACATATGAAGAGCTTATAAAATATGATGTTTTATTATAAATTAATCTATCCAACAGTATATATAAGGACATCTGAAACAATTAGTCAATTAACTGATTTGCAGATTTTGTGCTTTTAAATCATTTTGAGGTTTGGACTATTGGTTGGACAAAATGAGCATTGTGAAGGTGTCACTTCGGGCTCTGGGTAATTGTGATGGGAATTTCTCACTATTTTCAGATTTTTTACAAACCAAACAATCAATCAGTTAATCGAGAAAATAATCAGCAGATTAATCCCTAATGAGAATAATCAATAGTTGCAGTCCTATACAAAACTGTTAAAAATGAGCTCCACCTAAACTAACTACAACAGTAAAATCCTGCTATTACATGAATACATGAGTCATAATAATCTATAGTCACAGGGGCCATTTTTCTGCATTGAGTACTTTCACTTTTAATACTTTAATCTTTCTTTTTAATTTGTTTCATGATTATACTTTCATAATTTTACTTTTCAATGCAGGACTTTTACTTGTACCAGATTATTTTTACAGTGTGGTATTAGTATGAATACTTCCTCCACCCCTGGACTACACACAATTCAGCTGCAGTAAAATTAAATGCTGTATAATGGTGAGACTCATTAAAAATGTTTGAATAGGACCTGATTGGGTAAAATCACACAACGACCTCTCCCCTTTCTGTCTGCAGCTAATTGCTCTATTCCTGCAGGAGCTTGCAGTCAGAGGGTCGTTGGGGTGATGACGTGGCACCTGTGTGGGTCTTCACCAAGGCTATATTATCTGCCTGGTGTCATTGTCTCTCCCTCTCTCTCCTAGGATCCACGCCATCCAGGTTTTGGTTTGGTTTCCCATTTTGCTGCCTACAACACTTGCACACACATACACTCTTCACTCACCCATACATTCCACTCACTACTGATGCTCTTTCTTTCCACACCTCATGCCTTCCTTACCAATAGTTATGTTTGTTTATTTCTAATAAAATCATTAATTGGCACTCTGATCTGACTTGCCTCTCCTCTTTGTCACATATGTTGAGCCAGCTTGTGACACAGCCATTACTCTTTCTTGCTGACTTCACGCAGCAGTTAACATCATTGCGACGACCACAGCCCTGTGGTCTTGCTGCCCACACTGAACTGCATCGCACATTAACAGTCCTGTAACACGCTGTGTCACTGTACAGTCGTGCATGGACTCACACAGGAGAAGTGAGCTTCTTATCTATTTTCACTCTATAGCTGTCTGATGTCTTTTCATGGCAGGATGTACACTTATGTGTTGTTATGCCCCCCTACAGTGATCCCATTGTCTACACCATCCACATATTGTTCGTCCTAAGATGTAAAGACCCGGCGGGGAGTGGATGCACATGCTGCGGCCGGTGCTGACAGGGTGGGGTGCAGCGGGTCTGCCTGCGCTGCGGCGCTGCTGTTCCCATCACTGGTCTCTCAGTGCTTCCTCCAGGTCCAAATGTCCCTTCTCTCTCCACTGCTGCTGGAAACATGCATTATAAGTGACCGGTGTGTGTAAATGGAAACTCTGATAGCTCTTTCGGCAGTTAGTGGGAAAACTGAGATATTAATGAGTCTGTTCTTAAAATGAATTAAAGTTTTAAAGCCTGACTCAAAGTATTTGGTCTTTGGAGATTTGTTTGTCTACAGCCGTCTCCAAGTTTGATAAGCAATATGTTACCACACATAAATGTAAAAATAACAATAAATACAACCAATTTATAGAATTTAAGCTAAAAAAACAACATTTTTGAATTCAGTATGTGAATAGAAGACTTGGGCTGGTTAGTCTGTTGGCGCCACCGTGCGACCGTTTAATAAAACAGCATTTCCTTAATAAAGTGACAGTATAGCCACATAAATTAAAACATGATTGAAAATGAAATGAAATAATAAATAGACCCTACAGCAATAGTGGAAAGTAACTTAGTACATTTACTCAAGTACTGTACAGATTTGAGGTACTTGTACTATTTTATGCCACTTTAGACTTCCACTCCACGACATTTCAGGGGGAAATATTGTACTTTTTACTCCACTACATTTATTTACAGCTATTAGTTACAAGTTACTTTGTAGATTTTACATACATTATATGATCAACATATGAAATGTAATGTAAATTATGATTAAATGATAGATTCTTATAAATGTTAAAGTCCCAACAGCATATAAAATAGTTCAACTGAGCTCCACCTCGACCATACAACATAGATGCTGTTTACATCAGTAATTAATAATTATTTCTACTTTTGATACTTATATTTAGCTGCTAATACTTCTGTACTTTTACTTAAGTAAAAATTTGAATGCATGATATATTTATATTGTAGTTCTAAAGGATCTGAATACTTCTTCCACTCCTGCCCTTATGTGTTTCATAGCAGTATTCAGTTTTGATACAAAGATCTTATCTATACTGTTGGTCCGTACTGTACACGAGATATAAATTGAAGATTTTCAGTCATTTCAGAACTGTTGGCAGATAAAATAACCATGTTGTAATGTGACGAGGCATCAAAATGTGTATAGATAAAATAATTTTTTATCACTTTCCTTAGTTTCATTCATCACAGCAGACAAGCCAGGCAAAGACTCACAAGTGGGTACACCGACAAAGGCCTCCAGATGAAGAGTATAAATGTTAATGTGTGAATGAACGATGGCTCTTTTTTTTTTGTTTGGATATATTTAGATCATATATGTGCATGATCCATTTATAGTGCAACAATGTCAACCTAGTATTAACAGTCTGATATTGGGCATCATGACTCCACATACATTTAGATGAATGATGTATTCTAACCAGAAAGCCATCAAATACTAATTTCAAGTAGCCTAATGGGAATTGTCTTGATGTGCGATGTTGGCACTAACTCAAACTGTGTATAACAATACAATTTAAGACCTCCATGAAAACATCTAGATTTCCCATGGTATCGCAGTGTCATCAGGACATTTTGTTAATTTCATAATTTGGGTAAATGTTTCTTCATAACTTCATAATGTTCCATAAATTGCTTAACAATAAAAGTCTGATAAAAAGCTGTGCCCCAAGAATCACACCATTCAGTACATCCGGTAAAAGTCCAAAGAATTACAATGTTAGAGGAATTCAGTGCATTAGATTTCTATAAAAATCTGTCAGAATAACAAGAAAATAAGCAAACACAAATAAAACGTGATTAGTTGCACAAAGCGAGACAACTATGGGAAGCCAACAACTTTTTGCACCTGTCCCGTGTTAAACTAATTGCTGAGGATTGATCCACCTATTGAGAATCATTCACCACCAGCTCTGGGTGGTCAGGCTGGCAACATTTATAACCCTTCACCCTTATAACATCTGAGAAGATCTCAAGTGTTGGGCTTCAATATGACGACTGCACGGTTTTTCTCAGGGTAAGTAGCTGACTCTGTTTAAGTGGCTTTTTGAGTGGTTACTGGGAAACACCTGTTGATACTAATGTAATTTTTAAAGTTGTTTCAGGGCTTCCCTCTTTGCTCTGCTGATTGTGGACAAGGCTACCTGCCTCCTGTGCAAGAGTATGCCAGACAAAGCTCCACCAGTGATCCCCAGCCAGAGTCCAGCATGGGTGGAAGCTGGGGCACTTATCCTTACTATGAATTCGACTTCATGTTCCTGACCGGCCAGTATCCTCCAGGCACAGTCAATCACTTCAGCAGCAGCTACAAACGAGGAAGAGACTACTGGCAAGACACTCAATATGTAAGCGACTACGCTCCCTATAAGCCTAGTCCTGCACAGCAGATCAAGGCCTTCGATGGTTAGTCTTCAGCCCCCCAGAGCTTGGAGGATCCCAGGCAACCTGTGAAGAGTCCTATGATGGCTGGTTATGGACAGGATGGTCTTCCTGCTTCTTCCCATGGAAGCTTCATGCGGCTAAGTCTGTTTAGGGAGCCAATTTATAGCCCAGCAGGTGGCTATAACATGGGCAAGGTAGGTTGACGAAATATTGGCACAAATGACTTTCTAGGTCTTACTATAACTTGTACTAATGTTGCTCTCCATGTCTTAGGTTGGATACTAAGTGGTGGATCCCTACAGCATGAAAAAGGCTTTCTAATTCAATAAAGATTTGTCAAATTACTCTGGTTTCAAGATTGTGTTGGACTGGTGGCAGTGGAATTATAGCACAGAAATGATCTTTGTTTTTTGTTTTTTTATAGGATTCTTGTGTTGGAATGACTCCAGGATTTAAATCAAGACTTGTATAAGCACATGCAGCCTAATGTACAACTTAAGCCTGTAATTGAGCTTTAAATCACCCTTCAGCCTTATTGTTAAACATGGACACAGGCTTTTAAATAGTTAAAACTAGTTATGTGAAATGCTCAGACTTGGAACGTTTCCATTTGGAACATGCTATATTTGAAATCTGACCATAAAGAAGGCTGGATGTCTGTCCACTGAGCTCTTAAGCCTTGCAATAAAATGCTTCTGGACGTCACACATCCTAGCCCACTAGGAGTCTGCCGACTTCCACTGCAGAGTTTTCCTGCCTTCCCTTGGCATTCACTTCAAAAGCAAATGCTGCTTTGTAATCATTACAGTAAAGTGTATAGACCTTGATCTGCAATTTTTAAGCTCTGCAGCTTGAACCTGTTGTGGGGGACCAGTTGAACACAAGGTTTTGAACTGCCATGTCTTACCGTGCGCTCCACCATCGCAACACCAGATGAGGGAATATCTTCTGGGGGGGAAAAGAACATCTAGGGCTAAGGCCTTCATTGTGTTGACTGTCAGATACCAAACCACACAGGAGGCAGCAATAAAACATGTAAGGGCAAACTGGGAGATAAAGTGAGTTCAAAATTAGAGCGGCTAAATGGGAGGTAAAACAAATTGAAGGTAAAGAGAACCAAAGTTTTATAAACACCATTGCATACAGGATAAATACATCAATATAGATATATTGCCATTACATCTTATGATTGCAGACCTTGTGAAGGAGGTTGTGTGTTTAAATTAAGTAACCCTTTCAATGACTGTGATCCTTGTATATCTATTTTAATATTGTTTTTTAAATGGGGTCAATATTTTTAGTTTTGGGTGTATCCATTGCATGCATATGGTGGTTATAGTGTATAAATGGATGTGGAAACTGTAGAAATGCAGGAAAATTATAGAAAGTAGCATGACAATTTAGTATTCAGGATGAAGTAAAGTCATCACATACTGGCACATACATGGCTGCACACGCTCCAACAATGTCATGTATAAGATGTTGGACAGTCCTGTATAATGTTATACAGGTTGTGTATGAAAAGGTCCTGCAGCTCCACTCTGACTCACTGAGACAAACTGAACTGAAACTTTACTTACTACTGAATTTGAAGCTACTCCAGTAAACTGTATGTCTGGTGGAAGAAATGTTAATGGATGTGTCCCTGCTTGATACACAGACTCATGGTCTCCTTCAGGTGGGCAAAACATTATCAGTCACCATGCCCATTAAAATAAAGTGTTTTTCCCACTTTCAGATCTGCCACTTGGAAAGAATTCATGGATGTGTGTGTCTTGGAGATTGTGTCCTGCCTTTCACCCAGCATGCACAAGTGTTCATTACAAATAGTCTTTGGAGGATTTGCAGTAAGTAACCTGTTCCTACAGTGGCTATAATATATATAAAACCAGGAAGGTCCTAAAGTTTTAAAATGTATCAGAAGTGATTCACTGCATATGTTTTGGAGTGTATAATGCCAAAGTAAATCCAGACCAATGATTGTTTAGAGAACGTGTCCTATATTGCATAACCAAACACAATTCTGCAGGTGTACATGTAAAATGTTTAAGAACACACATGATCATCAATGCAATATAAAGAAATAAACACATGGCCATTTCTGTATAGACATCTGATTTCCTGTCATATTATCAGTAGTCAAACTATTTTAATTATTAGAAGAATGATTAAGATGTTCAGTTCTTCATAATTTTTTCACATGGTTCTTTATTGTGCACATTAAACTGAATGAGAAATTAGTACAATGTACTTTATCAGAGCCCTTTGAACATTTACATTGATGTAACCTGTCAAAGAACACATTCATTTTCATGCACACTTGTACTGTTTAAACCAACTTCATCACTCAGATGTGTTATTTTAACTCATTTGACACTAAAATCCTCCAATGAAACCCTTAAAAATACTATTTTACCATTCAATGCAAACACACTGTAACTTGTCCAGTAAACATTAGTTTATTAAAGACAAAAAGCAGGTGGAACACAAATATGAAGGATGTTCATCATGTGACTACTCTGACAATATATGTCAGAATTGTTGATTTAGGTCTTTTCACAGAAGAAGTATTGATCAATACATGAATTTTGATAGTAACATCAAATAAATGCGTATTTACCTTTTTAAATGTGAGAGTTCATAATGCTTGCATGTTATCACCTGTCCAAAAAGTTCCACTTCAGCTTGACATGAAAGACCTTGTGGCGCAGCGGTAGCGCGTCTGACTCCAGATCAGAAGGTTGCGTGTTCAAATCACGTCAGGGTCAAACAACTACACTCTATTCCTTTGATTTATAATTAAAATTTGACTATGCACATTGCTGTTGCTTAGTTGACATTTGGTTGTTATGTGATCATCGTCTCTCTTAAAATACCAAAAACACCTTAACACCTTGTGGTGGAACAACGGCAGCTTGTCTGACTCCAGATCAAACCACACCAAAGTCAAACAGTTGTAACTGCCTGTATCTTTGTGGGCAGTGCCTGATGAGTTCGTAATTATTAATAATTCATTAAGAACACCTCACCAGCCCTGCCAGACGCAAAGGCCAGCCCTGAGGAGTAAAAACTAAAGGTTTTCTCATGTCACCCTGCCAGCAAGAGGATAAAAAGTCAATCAGACTCTCAGGCGTTTGTTTGGTGGAGACAGACTGCTGCTGCTGCTACACTCTCCCTCAGTACCCTTCCTCTTCTTCCTCTGAGTCTTTGCACAGTATGTGGATTCTTTAATAAACTTACAGAGGACTGACATGAGAACTTGGCCGTCTGCACTGTAGTCGCTCACTCTCCAGTGGTTGGTCAGCTCAGTGCTCTCAGAGCGGTACACGGTGGAGATGACTCTGGTGATGGTACTGCCATCAAACTCCATGAGTTGAACACAGTTCCTGCGGTCAGCCTTCAGAGCTCCGAGCGTCGTCTTCTCAGGGAGAACTGGAGTCAGCATATTTGGAGGAGAAGGGCTCGAGCTTGCAGTGGGCACCATCATACCTGCTGGTGCAGCCCTTAAAGGACATGGCATGGTGTTCTCACTTTCCTCCGGCTCCACGGGAATGAAGGGTGTGGCCATATGACGTGAGCGGAAGGATCCTTTGAATGGAATCAAAGGGAACTCCTTGGAGCCTGTGATGAGGTTGTGGTACGGGCTCAGGATGGACTCCCTCATGGAGTCGACGTTTGTGCTGGTCAGAGGGCAGCTCCTCAGGTTGGTCATTAACAGCTGAAGGACTCGTCCTGGCCAAGGCAGAGGAGCTGAATGGAAAGTAAAGAAAAGAAAAACATTAGTCAGGATGACATGATTGGACTAAATAAAGCCAGATTAAGATGTCAAAATAGCTGTGCATTTATGACTTTAAAGTACATTTCACATCATTTCACACAGAAGAACATAAATTATTATTATTTAAGATTATTTATGTTGTTCAAGCCCAGCATGAATAATGTGAAGACATTAAACAGCTTTGAATCCGACCCAACTTCTGTTTATTAACATTTTGTAATCATTAACAAAGTCTTTGACTATTGGTACAATTGACATATGAATGAAATACTATTTAAATATGCTACAGATTGACTGTCTGCCTCTCTTACAATAAAATGTAAAAGATGGTGTCTGTTTCATTTCTATAATTTTATTTACATGATGTTTAAAATCAGATCAAAAGATGAAAATGTAACTTTCACTACGAGGCTGTAGTCTTGCCTAAAGTAATTCAGTAGATTCATTTAATTAAAAACCTAATTATCTTAAAGGAAAAAAAAACATTTTTAGCAAATTTAAAAACATACATGTTGATTGGTGTGCTGTGCAGAAACTTCAGAGTAATTAACATCTAAGCTCAATGTTTCAAACAGGCTGTAAGTGCAGCATATGTCAGACTGCGATAAATTAATACAAACCATAGTATTTGTTATATCTTTCTCTGACATATGGGCACATTATGACAGTAATAAGAAAACTGAGGGACTTAAGTGGTCATATTTATTGTATTCACAAACAAATCTAACCAGCCTAAACTGTCATGTTAATGAAGCAATAGTCTGTTTAAGCCATGTTTGCACCACACTGTCTGTTTCCCATGATAATACTGTACATGAGTATCTAGAGAGACTTTTCCAGCTAACTCAGTCATCCACATACAAACAAACAGGTCCAGGTTGACCACACTGACGTCAGACGGTTCCAAAATCTGACGTCGTCTCCATGGCAACTTTTAGCGTTTTTCAAAAAACTCGACGACCCTGCACAACCTCAGAAAACAAGTTTTTCCTCAATCACTACATTAATATTCATACTTTTATTTCACCTGTCACGTGCTATCTCAGTAAAATCCATCATCTATAACTATTTTATACCGATATAACAAGTTTAATGCAGGTTTAATATTTTGATGCTGTTCTGGGGAAATATTTTCAACCAACAAAATGAAATAACTCATATTTATATTTATAAATATTATATTTATTTATGTAGTGTCTTATATTATGCTGTATGTCATAATGATATAGAGCAAATATGTGGTCAAGTGTGTCTGGTGTTTTACCATAGCGGTCATCCAGCAAACGGAGGATGCCAATAGTCAGCAGGTATTTCTGACGGCGTAAACCAGAGGAGGCCGTTTTTCAGTCACTGCTACAGCTGTTTTCTCACTTCCAGGTGTTAGTAGTTCAACAGAGATGTTTTCTTACTTAAAACACTTGTTCCGCTCAGCTGCAGAAAGAAATGATAGAATTGTGGCCTCTGCTTTTATAGGAGCAGTCATCCCCATGACTACCAGTGAAAAGTTACTGATATGGGCTCTAATCAAGGAAATAATATTGGGTTTTATCGTTATTTTATAATAAAGTATATGAATAATCATAATAAAGATTTTATTTTATTTGAGATGTATTATTTTGAATCAAAGCCTGATTACATTAGAGCTGAAACGAATATAGCCATTAAGATCAACGGAAAGTTGAAGGCCTATCTTAATCCTTTTTCTTTTTTTTCTTTTCTGTTTTTTTTACCATTTCTGATTGGTTGATTAAATTCAGTTACCCTGCAGTAACCCTGCTGACAGACAGACCTTTTGTTGATCATGCAGAGGAAAAGGGGTTGTGAGATTTGTTTAAGGAAAAAGCACCGGTCAATTAATTAGGCTAAGACTTAAACGAATGACTGTCCCCACGCTGTGCGAGCCGTGTATCAAATTATATTTGTAGACTGCAGACATTTTTTCTGCTGTGATACAGGTAGCCTATTTAACTGAAAAAGAAGTTGCGGACGACCTTCATTTGTATGTAAATCTGTACCACTATAAAACTGTAGCCTACATAGGTTTATCAAAGTGAATTTTTTATTCGTTTTTGGGGAGGTCTGAGTGTGCGCCTCAGACAACAAGCCTTATGGTGGTCTCAGCAGACGGAAACGCAAATGGACATAATAAACATGGAGGACACTTATCGTCGTCTTTCTCCCTCCCTCTCTCTCTCTCTCTGTCCCAAAATGGCTTGCTCATCAAAAAATAAGTAAATACATAAATACATCCTGAAATAAATTAAATAATTATGTTTAAATAAATAAAATAATAGGCCAAAATAAATAGTTTTACATAGCCTAAAAAATTTTGAAATTAACATAAAAATAACAAATCAAATGAATAAATAAAAGTAGGTAATTCAGCAATATTACTTTCGCGGTGGTGTATAAAGCTGACATGACTGGTTCACCTGCTAGTGACAGGATCTTTAACTTGTGGATAGTTCGCCCAGCCTTCGGTTGTGTCTACGAGCAAAGTCTGTAGTCATCTTTAATGATTCACACTGATTACGAGGCCACATGCAGTTATGATTGGTTTTATACAGAACATTCAACTTAAAATGTGGAGATGCCGGGGATTGAACCCGGGGCCTCATACATGCAAAGCATGCGCTCTACCACTGAGCTACATCCCCTTTGTGAGTTACATTCACGTGATAGCAATTGTGTAATAAATAGAATATGATTTAAGAGGCGTTCTGGTAATATAAATCACTTCTGACTACAAATTCAACTAATTTTTAAACTGGCAAGGCTGATTGATTTTCACTTCAAAATAACTAAAGATGTGTTGTGGTTGCAGTGATCACCTTTGCACTTGTGGGGCACCACTTTAAAGTGCCAATACAGCTTGTTACTGCAGACCTTGTGGCGCAGGAACATTGACAAACAAACTGAGCTAATGCTTCATCTCTGTGTCCTTCTTTCAGTTTTGGCTCCCATACCATACAGTTATCATCTGTCCAATAAGTTCCACTTCAGCTTGACATGAAAGACCTTGTGGCGCAACGGTAGCGCGTCTGACTCCAGATCAGAAGGTTGCGTGTTCAAATCACGTCAGGGTCAAACAACTACACTCTATTCCTTTGATTTATAATTAAAATTTGACTATGCACATTGCTGTTGCTTAGTTGACATTTGGTTGTTAGATCAAGATCATCGTCTCTCTTAAAATACCAAAAACACCTTAACACCTTGTGGTGGAACAACGGCAGCTTGTCTGACTCCAGATCAAACCACACCAAAGTCAAACAGTTGTAACTGCCTGTATCTTTGTGGGCAGTGCCTGATGAGTTCGTAATTATTAATAATTCATTAAGAACACCTCACCAGCCCTGCCAGACGCAAAGGCCAGCCCTGAGGAGTAAAAACTAAAGGTTTTCTCATGTCACCCTGCCAGCAAGAGGATAAAAAGTCAATCAGACTCTCAGGCGTTTGTTTGGTGGAGACAGACTGCTGCTGCTGCTACACTCTCCCTCAGTACCCTTCCTCTTCTTCCTCTGAGTCTTTGCACAGTATGTGGATTCTTTAATAAACTTACAGAGGACTGACATGAGAACTTGGCCGTCTGCACTGTAGTCGCTCACTCTCCAGTGGTTGGTCAGCTCAGTGCTCTCAGAGCGGTACACGGTGGAGATGACTCTGGTGATGGTACTGCCATCAAACTCCATGAGTTGAACACAGTTCCTGCGGTCAGCCTTCAGAGCTCCGAGCGTCGTCTTCTCAGGGAGAACTGGAGTCAGCATATTTGGAGGAGAAGGGCTCGAGCTTGCAGTGGGCACCATCATACCTGCTGGTGCAGCCCTTAAAGGACATGGCATGGTGTTCTCACTTTCCTCCGGCTCCACGGGAATGAAGGGTGTGGCCATATGACGTGAGCGGAAGGATCCTTTGAATGGAATCAAAGGGAACTCCTTGGAGCCTGTGATGAGGTTGTGGTACGGGCTCAGGATGGACTCCCTCATGGAGTCGACGTTTGTGCTGGTCAGAGGGCAGCTCCTCAGGTTGGTCATTAACAGCTGAAGGACTCGTCCTGGCCAAGGCAGAGGAGCTGAATGGAAAGTAAAGAAAAGAAAAACATTAGTCAGGATGACATGATTGGACTAAATAAAGCCAGATTAAGATGTCAAAATAGCTGTGCATTTATGACTTTAAAGTACATTTCACATCATTTCACACAGAAGAACATAAATTATTATTATTTAAGATTATTTATGTTGTTCAAGCCCAGCATGAATAATGTGAAGACATTAAACAGCTTTGAATCCGACCCAACTTCTGTTTATTAACATTTTGTAATCATTAACAAAGTCTTTGACTATTGGTACAATTGACATATGAATGAAATACTATTTAAATATGCTACAGATTGACTGTCTGCCTCTCTTACAATAAAATGTAAAAGATGGTGTCTGTTTCATTTCTATAATTTTATTTACATGATGTTTAAAATCAGATCAAAAGATGAAAATGTAACTTTCACTACGAGGCTGTAGTCTTGCCTAAAGTAATTCAGTAGATTCATTTAATTAAAAACCTAATTATCTTAAAGGAAAAAAAAACATTTTTAGCAAATTTAAAAACATACATGTTGATTGGTGTGCTGTGCAGAAACTTCAGAGTAATTAACATCTAAGCTCAATGTTTCAAACAGGCTGTAAGTGCAGCATATGTCAGACTGCGATAAATTAATACAAACCATAGTATTTGTTATATCTTTCTCTGACATATGGGCACATTATGACAGTAATAAGAAAACTGAGGGACTTAAGTGGTCATATTTATTGCATTCACAAACAAATCTAACGAGCCTAAACTGTCATGTTAATGAAGCAATAGTCTGTTTAAGCCATGTTTGCACCACACTGTCTGTTTCCCATGATAATACTGTACATGAGTATCTAGAGAGACTTTTCCAGCTAACTCAGTCATCCACATACAAACAAACAGGTCCAGGTTGACCACACTGACGTCAGACGGTTCCAAAATCTGACGTCGTCTCCATGGCAACTTTTAGCGTTTTTCAAAAAACTCGACGACCCTGCACAACCTCAGAAAACAAGTTTTTCCTCAATCACTACATTAATATTCATACTTTTATTTCACCTGTCACGTGCTATCTCAGTAAAATCCATCATCTATAACTATTTTATACCGATATAACAAGTTTAATGCAGGTTTAATATTTTGATGCTGTTCTGGGGAAATATTTTCAACCAACAAAATGAAATAACTCATATTTATATTTATAAATATTATATTTATTTATGTAGTGTCTTATATTATGCTGTATGTCATAATGATATAGAGCAAATATGTGGTCAAGTGTGTCTGGTGTTTTACCATAGCGGTCATCCAGCAAACGGAGGATGCCAATAGTCAGCAGGTATTTCTGACGGCGTAAACCAGAGGAGGCCGTTTTTCAGTCACTGCTACAGCTGTTTTCTCACTTCCAGGTGTTAGTAGTTCAACAGAGATGTTTTCTTACTTAAAACACTTGTTCCGCTCAGCTGCAGAAAGAAATGATAGAATTGTGGCCTCTGCTTTTATAGGAGCAGTCATCCCCATGACTACCAGTGAAAAGTTACTGATATGGGCTCTAATCAAGGAAATAATATTGGGTTTTATCGTTATTTTATAATAAAGTATATGAATAATCATAATAAAGATTTTATTTTATTTGAGATGTATTATTTTGAATCAAAGCCTGATTACATTAGAGCTGAAACGAATATAGCCATTAAGATCAACGGAAAGTTGAAGGCCTATCTTAATCCTTTTTTTTTTTACCATTTCTGATTGGTTGATTAAATTCAGTTACCCTGCAGTAACCCTGCTGACAGACAGACCTTTTGTTGATCATGCAGAGGAAAAGGGGTTGAGATTTGTTTAAGGAAAAAGCACCGGTCAATTAATTAGGCTAAGACTTAAACGAATGACTGTCCCCACGCTGTGCGAGCCGTGCATCAAATTATATTTGTAGACTGCAGACATTTTTTCTGCTGTGATACAGGTAGCCTATTTAACTGAAAAAGAAGTTGCGGACGACCTTCATTTGTATGTAAATCTGTACCACTATAAAACTGTAGCCTACATAGGTTTATCAAAGTGAATTTTTTATTCGTTTTTGGGGAGGTCTGAGTGTGCGCCTCAGACAACAAGCCTTATGGTGGTCTCAGCAGACGGAAACGCAAATGGACATAATAAACATGGAGGACACTTATCGTCGTCTTTCTCCCTCCCTCTCTCTCTCTCTCTGTCCCAAAATGGCTTGCTCATCAAAAAATAAGTAAATACATAAATACATCCTGAAATAAATTAAATAATTATGTTTAAATAAATAAAATAATAGGCCAAAATAAATAGTTTTACATAGCCTAAAAAATTTTGAAATTAACATAAAAATAACAAATCAAATGAATAAATAAAAGTAGGTAATTCAGCAATATTACTTTCGCGGTGGTGTATAAAGCTGACATGACTGGTTCACCTGCTAGTGACAGGATCTTTAACTTGTGGATAGTTTGCCCAGCCTTCGGTTGTGTCTACGAGCAAAGTCTGTAGTCATCTTTAATGATTCACACTGATTACGAGGCCACATGCAGTTATGATTGGTTTTATACAGAACATTCAACTTAAAATGTGGAGATGCCGGGGATTGAACCCGGGGCCTCATACATGCAAAGCATGCGCTCTACCACTGAGCTACATCCCCTTTGTGAGTTACATTCACGTGATAGCAATTGTGTAATAAATAGAATATGATTTAAGAGGCGTTCTGGTAATATAAATCACTTCTGACTACAAATTCAACTAATTTTTAAACTGGCAAGGCTGATTGATTTTCACTTCAAAATAACTAAAGATGTGTTGTGGTTGCAGTGATCACCTTTGCACTTGTGGGGCACCACTTTAAAGTGCCAATACAGCTTGTTACTGCAGACCTTGTGGCGCAGGAACATTGACAAACAAACTGAGCTAATGCTTCATCTCTGTGTCCTTCTTTCAGTTTTGGCTCCCATACCATACAGTTATCATCTGTCCAATAAGTTCCACTTCAGCTTGACATGAAAGACCTTGTGGCGCAGCGGTAGCGCGTCTGACTCCAGATCAGAAGGTTGCGTGTTCAAATCACGTCAGGGTCAAACAACTACACTCTATTCCTTTGATTTATAATTAAAATTTGACTATGCACATTGCTGTTGCTTAGTTGACATTTGGTTGTTAGATCAAGATCATCGTCTCTCTTAAAATACCAAAAACACCTTAACACCTTGTGGTGGAACGGCAGCTTGTCTGACTCCAGATCAAACCACACCAAAGTCAAACAGTTGTAACTGCCTGTATCTTTGTGGGCAGTGCCTGATGAGTTCGTAATTATTAATAATTCATTAAGAACACCTCACCAGCCCTGCCAGACGCAAAGGCCAGCCCTGAGGAGTAAAAACTAAAGGTTTTCTCATGTCACCCTGCCAGCAAGAGGATAAAAAGTCAATCAGACTCTCAGGCGTTTGTTTGGTGGAGACAGACTGCTGCTGCTGCTACACTCTCCCTCAGTACCCTTCCTCTTCTTCCTCTGAGTCTTTACACAGTATGTGGATTCTTTAATAAACTTACAGAGGACTGACATGAGAACTTGGCCGTCTGCACTGTAGTCGCTCACTCTCCAGTGGTTGGTCAGCTCAGTGCTCTCAGAGCGGTACACGGTGGAGATGACTCTGGTGATGGTACTGCCATCAAACTCCATGAGTTGAACACAGTTCCTGCGGTCAGCCTTCAGAGCTCCGAGCGTCGTCTTCTCAGGGAGAACTGGAGTCAGCATATTTGGAGGAGAAGGGCTCGAGCTTGCAGTGGGCACCATCATACCTGCTGGTGCAGCCCTTAAAGGACATGGCATGGTGTTCTCACTTTCCTCCGGCTCCACGGGAATGAAGGGTGTGGCCATATGACGTGAGCGGAAGGATCCTTTGAATGGAATCAAAGGGAACTCCTTGGAGCCTGTGATGAGGTTGTGGTACGGGCTCAGGATGGACTCCCTCATGGAGTCGACGTTTGTGCTGGTCAGAGGGCAGCTCCTCAGGTTGGTCATTAACAGCTGAAGGACTCGTCCTGGCCAAGGCAGAGGAGCTGAATGGAAAGTAAAGAAAAGAAAAACATTAGTCAGGATGACATGATTGGACTAAATAAAGCCAGATTAAGATGTCAAAATAGCTGTGCATTTATGACTTTAAAGTACATTTCACATCATTTCACACAGAAGAACATAAATTATTATTATTTAAGATTATTTATGTTGTTCAAGCCCAGCATGAATAATGTGAAGACATTAAACAGCTTTGAATCCGACCCAACTTCTGTTTATTAACATTTTGTAATCATTAACAAAGTCTTTGACTATTGGTACAATTGACATATGAATGAAATACTATTTAAATATGCTACAGATTGACTGTCTGCCTCTCTTACAATAAAATGTAAAAGATGGTGTCTGTTTCATTTCTATAATTTTATTTACATGATGTTTAAAATCAGATCAAAAGATGAAAATGTAACTTTCACTACGAGGCTGTAGTCTTGCCTAAAGTAATTCAGTAGATTCATTTAATTAAAAACCTAATTATCTTAAAGGAAAAAAAAACATTTTTAGCAAATTTAAAAACATACATGTTGATTGGTGTGCTGTGCAGAAACTTCAGAGTAATTAACATCTAAGCTCAATGTTTCAAACAGGCTGTAAGTGCAGCATATGTCAGACTGCGATAAATTAATACAAACCATAGTATTTGTTATATCTTTCTCTGACATATGGGCACATTATGACAGTAATAAGAAAACTGAGGGACTTAAGTGGTCATATTTATTGCATTCACAAACAAATCTAACCAGCCTAAACTGTCATGTTAATGAAGCAATAGTCTGTTTAAGCCATGTTTGCACCACACTGTCTGTTTCCCATGATAATACTGTACATGAGTATCTAGAGAGACTTTTCCAGCTAACTCAGTCATCCACATACAAACAAACAGGTCCAGGTTGACCACACTGACGTCAGACGGTTCCAAAATCTGACGTCGTCTCCATGGCAACTTTTAGCGTTTTTCAAAAAACTCGACGACCCTGCACAACCTCAGAAAACAAGTTTTTCCTCAATCACTACATTAATATTCATACTTTTATTTCACCTGTCACGTGCTATCTCAGTAAAATCCATCATCTATAACTATTTTATACCGATATAACAAGTTTAATGCAGGTTTAATATTTTGATGCTGTTCTGGGGAAATATTTTCAACCAACAAAATGAAATAACTCATATTTATATTTATAAATATTATATTTATTTATGTAGTGTCTTATATTATGCTGTATGTCATAATGATATAGAGCAAATATGTGGTCAAGTGTGTCTGGTGTTTTACCATAGCGGTCATCCAGCAAACGGAGGATGCCAATAGTCAGCAGGTATTTCTGACGGCGTAAACCAGAGGAGGCCGTTTTTCAGTCACTGCTACAGCTGTTTTCTCACTTCCAGGTGTTAGTAGTTCAACAGAGATGTTTTCTTACTTAAAACACTTGTTCCGCTCAGCTGCAGAAAGAAATGATAGAATTGTGGCCTCTGCTTTTATAGGAGCAGTCATCCCCATGACTACCAGTGAAAAGTTACTGATATGGGCTCTAATCAAGGAAATAATATTGGGTTTTATCGTTATTTTATAATAAAGTATATGAATAATCATAATAAAGATTTTATTTTATTTGAGATGTATTATTTTGAATCAAAGCCTGATTACATTAGAGCTGAAACGAATATAGCCATTAAGATCAACGGAAAGTTGAAGGCCTATCTTAATCCTTTTTTTTTTTTACCATTTCTGATTGGTTGATTAAATTCAGTTACCCTGCAGTAACCCTGCTGACAGACAGACCTTTTGTTGATCATGCAGAGGAAAAGGGGTTTGAGATTTGTTTAAGGAAAAAGCACCGGTCAATTAATTAGGCTAAGACTTAAACGAATGACTGTCCCCACGCTGTGCGAGCCGTGCATCAAATTATATTTGTAGACTGCAGACATTTTTTCTGCTGTGATACAGGTAGCCTATTTAACTGAAAAAGAAGTTGCGGACGACCTTCATTTGTATGTAAATCTGTACCACTATAAAACTGTAGCCTACATAGGTTTATCAAAGTGAATTTTTTATTCGTTTTTGGGGAGGTCTGAGTGTGCGCCTCAGACAACAAGCCTTATGGTGGTCTCAGCAGACGGAAACGCAAATGGACATAATAAACATGGAGGACACTTATCGTCGTCTTTCTCCCTCCCTCTCTCTCTCTCTCTGTCCCAAAATGGCTTGCTCATCAAAAAATAAGTAAATACATAAATACATCCTGAAATAAATTAAATAATTATGTTTAAATAAATAAAATAATAGGCCAAAATAAACAGTTTTACATAGCCTAAAAATTTTTGAAATTAACATAAAAATAACAAATCAAATGAATAAATAAAAGTAGGTAATTCAGCAATATTACTTTCGCGGTGGTGTATAAAGCTGACATGACTGGTTCACCTGCTAGTGACAGGATCTTTAACTTGTGGATAAGTTTGCCGAGCCTTCGGTTGTGTCTACGAGCAAAGTCTGTAGTCATCTTTAATGATTCACACTGATTACGAGGCCACATGCAGTTATGATTGGTTTTATACAGAACATTCAACTTAAAATGTGGAGATGCCGGGGATTGAACCCGGGGCCTCATACATGCAAAGCATGCGCTCTACCACTGAGCTACATCCCCTTTGTGAGTTACATTCACGTGAGATGTCAAAATAGCTGTGCATTTATGACTTTAAAGTACATTTCACATCATTTCACACAGAAGAACATAAATTATTATTATTTAAGATTATTTATGTTGTTCAAGCCCAGCATGAATAATGTGAAGACATTAAACAGCTTTGAATCCGACCCAACTTCTGTTTATTAACATTTTGTAATCATTAACAAAGTCTTTGACTATTGGTACAATTGACATATGAATGAAATACTATTTAAATATGCTACAGATTGACTGTCTGCCTCTCTTACAATAAAATGTAAAAGATGGTGTCTGTTTCATTTCTATAATTTTATTTACATGATGTTTAAAATCAGATCAAAAGATGAAAATGTAACTTTCACTACGAGGCTGTAGTCTTGCCTAAAGTAATTCAGTAGATTCATTTAATTAAAAACCTAATTATCTTAAAGGAAAAAAAAACATTTTTAGCAAATTTAAAAACATACATGTTGATTGGTGTGCTGTGCAGAAACTTCAGAGTAATTAACATCTAAGCTCAATGTTTCAAACAGGCTGTAAGTGCAGCATATGTCAGACTGCGATAAATTAATACAAACCATAGTATTTGTTATATCTTTCTCTGACATATGGGCACATTATGACAGTAATAAGAAAACTGAGGGACTTAAGTGGTCATATTTATTGCATTCACAAACAAATCTAACCAGCCTAAACTGTCATGTTAATGAAGCAATAGTCTGTTTAAGCCATGTTTGCACCACACTGTCTGTTTCCCATGATAATACTGTACATGAGTATCTAGAGAGACTTTTCCAGCTAACTCAGTCATCCACATACAAACAAACAGGTCCAGGTTGACCACACTGACGTCAGACGGTTCCAAAATCTGACGTCGTCTCCATGGCAATTCAACTAATTTTTAAACTGGCAAGGCTGATTGATTTTCACTTCAAAATAACTAAAGATGTGTTGTGGTTGCAGTGATCACCTTTGCACTTGTGGGGCACCACTTTAAAGTGCCAATACAGCTTGTTACTGCAGACCTTGTGGCGCAGGAACATTGACAAACAAACTGAGCTAATGCTTCATCTCTGTGTCCTTCTTTCAGTTTTGGCTCCCATACCATACAGTTATCATCTGTCCAATAAGTTCCACTTCAGCTTGACATGAAAGACCTTGTGGCGCAACGGTAGCGCGTCTGACTCCAGATCAGAAGGTTGCGTGTTCAAATCACGTCAGGGTCAAACAACTACACTGTATTGCTTTGATTTATAATTAAAATTTGACTATGCACATTGCTGTTGCTTAGTTGACATTTGGTTGTTAGATCAAGATCATCGTGTCTCTTAAAATACCAAAAACATCTTAACACCTTGTGGTGGAACGGCAGCTTGTCTGACTCCAGATCAAACCACACCAAAGTCAAACAGTTGTAACTGCCTGTATCTTTGTGGGCAGTGCCTGATGAGTTCGTAATTATTCATTATTCATTAAGATCACTGACAACAAGTTGAACTGGTTTTTATCTGTAGCTTCCCTCTTTGTTTGACCTGTCTACAAAAGTTTCTGACTATGTGCTTTGTGTTATGTGAGACAGTGAAAAACAATGACCTCATACCAGGATGCTGCCACTTTTATGCATCTAGTCCAAGACAACAGGAAGAGTGGTTAACCACAACACATTATAAAGCTAGGCATTCAAGGAAGCCTCTGTTGTGGACACACACACACACACACACACATTCAGATAAGGAGAAAATGCCTGGCACGAAGCTTCATTCAAAGTAAAGACAATAATTTGAGATGATCCCTAAATGGTGGCAAAAACAACGACAACGATAATCACACAGCAGCTTAAACATTTTATGATTTGACTCCACCCATGGTCACACACACACACACACACACACACACACACATACACAGACAGTAACACAAAAACCCACTGTCATTGTTCTGTCACATATCATAATTTTCTTAATAAGAGCCTACATGTAAATCTCTAAACATCTTCTTTGTTTTTCCAATTTAATAGTATCAAGTCCTCTGGTTTTACAATTATACAAAGTGCAACAGATGCATATTGTGTTTTAGTGATTGGGCCATGAGCGGGAGGGAGTGGGACCGATACACAAGAAGGCGCTAACATATTTATAGCCCCCAAGACTTATACTAAAGGGGGGAGGAGGAGGAGGAGGAGGAGGATGTGGGGGGGTCGGAGAAGATAATGACAGACAGAGTGGGAATAAAGATAGACGTTTATTTTTATAACCATCTGTTTTGTGTTGAATGAATAGATACATTGTTCAGCCAGGAACGCCAGGTTGAAAAGCTGAACTAGTCTTGTTTAACCATGGATCTACTTTATATGTATATACCATCTGAACAGTTTATGATATTATTTGCAAGACTGTTATATGGGAGGACAAAAAGACGGAAGAAAACCATTTGTAGAGAAGCTAGGTAACGGTGGACAGGGAAAGTCAAATGGGAGAACAGATAAAGAAAAAAAAATTAAGAAATGTGTGACGTTATATATAACTATAAATAAAAATATTTTTATTGACGGCAGTTTCAGGTGGCTAGTTATATTTCTGTTCAGCACTTTGGACAACGTAGTCATGAATAACTCCCAAAACTTAGCTAGCTTGGGACAACCCCAGTACATATATTGTAATATCACTTGGAGTTTGGAGCTACAGGATTAAAGCTGCACTGAAAGCAAGACAGACAGAGGGAGAAATCATTGGAAATCAGACTGAGGAGAGAACATGAGTGTGTATCAGGAGAAACATGAGAATTAAAAAGTGTTAAGCGTTAAGGGCAGCACTCAAGGTGAGGTCTTTTGTGCTGCCTAAATTCTTATTACAACAGTACGTTTACTACACTCATTCACATTTAAAGAGGTACTGCACGGTTAAATGTGTTTTTTGAGCTGTAAACTAAATGATATGACTGTACTGTGATGAAACACATCAATGCTGGTGTTAATATTGACATTTCTTACCAAATTTATAAAGATCTGCATTTCATGGGTTGAAAATGGCTCAACACGTTTGAAATCAGCCCTGAACCTGCAAGGCCAATGCTGACATAGAGTCAACCGGTTGGGACCTGTCTACATCATGAAATTTATATATATAAAAGGAAAGACTCTTGTCAGTCAGTCTCGTGTCTCCTGACCCACACACCATGTAGCCACGCCTCCTAGCAGAATTTAAGGGTGAAGTTACACTTCAATGAAAAAGTTCCTTTAATTTGGTGTTTTCAGATTTTGGGAAATATGCTTTCTTGTTTTCTTGCTGAGAAGAAGATCGATACCACTCTCGAGAATGGTATCGATCTTCTCATCTAACTCTTGGCAATAAAGTGAATAGGTGTATTTCCCAAAGTGTCAAACAGTTACTTTAAATATGATTGATTGACATCTGCACTCATTCGAACATACCAGCGCTACAAAACTGCATCCAAATCAACACTTTATATTAAGAGCTAGAGGCAGATTGTGTGTCTCTGAGCAGAAGCATGTTTAATGGACTGCATGCATACACCCGCGTCTGTATTATATGTGGGTGTACAGCCACGGTTTCCACAGCAGACGCAGCTGTCTGGCCCGTTGGACTGCACCTATGTCACCGAGACTCTATTTTGGGACCCTGTGTTGTTCGAAAGGTCAGATAAAGAAGCATAGGAATCCTCACAAAGCAGAGGGTGGGGGTGTCGGGTGAACGGGTGAACGGGGGCGAAGGCGGATATCCACAAACCAACACACAGATCACAACCACGGGGCAGTGCTGACAGAGAGGGGGAGATAGGGAGAGTAGAGTAGTGAGAAGCAGAGAGTGAGGTATTAAGAAGGGTTCCTGTACGGAGGATTCACCTTTGACTGAATGAAAACTTTCCAGGGAAGATAGAAGGGATCATTTAAGAGTCCTGAGGTATTAGTCTTTTTTTTTTAAAAAAAAGTCAGATTTGACCTTTTATCCAGTGGATAAACAGACATTTCTGGACATCATGAATGGAGAATCACCCAGCCAGGAGACATCTGGGTCTACAGAGACGACCAGTCAGACTGACACCAACAACAACAACAACCAGGTCTGTGCTTTTACATGTTATATTTAATTGCAGCATAAAGGTTTTCACATTTGTAAAAACCCACAATGACTGGTGCTACAATCCGTACCAGGAATTGGCAGTACATGTATTTGTGGCCATGGCAGGTGTTGTGTTTGGACAGCAGGGGAGGAGAGGCTGTGCTACACCTGTTCTTACTCCTGGCTGAAGAACGTAACACAGAGACACACAGGTCATGCAAAGTAACGCTCGTGCGCGCACACAAACACACACCGTTGAGTTTCCTATTCCCTCTGATGAGTCACCACTGAAAGGCCTGACCTTATGTGACTGTTCCTGCAGTAGGTCATAATACAGATATTTTACTAGATATACACTGTTTCAGTGTATTTATATGTACAGTATATGTAATGTATGTAAGCCACATTTTGTCTAGACGAGATCTGAAATCACTGAAGATTTTAGTAAAGTTTCAAAAGAGTTATATGACCCTCAAGTGACTGATGACACCTTTCCTTCCTCAAATTACTTAATAGCACTCATGGCATAACAAACCACTTTATATGATATTTGAATATAGAGAGCCAAAGGGGTTTTGTTCTTTGATTAGTTAGGGGATTTACAAAGTTTTCATTGGGTGTGAAGTTGACCTGTATTTTAGTTTCAGATTTAAAAATGTACACATTTAAAAACTACAAAAGGCACATTTTCCATCTGAAAGTTCAACCTCTCAGCCACATTCAAAGTGAGATACTCAACAAATCCCGGAGTAGAGCTTCAGGTCTCACATTACATTAAGCTCTTTGGTTCGAGGACCATGATATCCCCAGAGTGGACGCTAATTTTAGTACATCTTACATAATGTTAAATTTCAAACAGAAGTCATGTTCTTAATAATACAAACAAGATTGTCACCAGATTAATGAATGAATGAAGTGAGGCAGAGGTCGTGGTCTGAGCTACAGCTGTACTACTTCCCCCATGGGTCAGTCAGGCTTATTGTAAATGATCTGCATGTGACACATTGATGAGTGAACAGGTGATGCAGAGCTCCTCTTGGTCGGATCAGAAAAAGATTAAAAATATTTAATGGCAGATGTGAGATACATCATCTTATCAACATTTAGAAAATTAAAAAAAATAAGCAAATGTTTTAGTCTCCCATTTGGCCAATGACTTTAACCAGAAACATAGTCGTGATAAAGGGGTGAAGATCATATTGGAAATGGAAACTACAGTACATGACAAGCCAATATCCTCAAACCATCAAGGTAAAAATCTGGACATATTGTTTATATATACTGTATTGGCTAAATCAGAAGAATAAAGAAGTATTGAAGATAATCCACAAATATTTACAAGTAGCTTGAAAAAAGTTGTACAATAAAAAGGTTCAGCTTTCAACCACATCCCATGGCTTTCCTCTAAAGATAAATTACTCAGTTCTCACAGAGAAGGTTTACTTGTTATCATGTTAAATTTCATTAAATTTGAACGTGACTTAGTAGTAAATTTCAAATGTAGAAAATGTAAAAGATGCAGAAAGTTAACGTGTGTTTGTCAACAGATGTAGAGGTTAGAAATAGATGTGCAAGTGTGAATGTGTAGAAGCTTTGTAACCAGATTGTCTTTGCAGATAGATCTGACTCATAACTAAACTCCTTTTTACGTTGCTTGTCCTCCAGACAGATGAGCCAGAGCTGGAGGAGAGTAAAGACCCAGGGAGAGAGCCCCCAGCAGGGGAGACAGTGGAAGGTCAGGGGGTAATGGAGGTGGGGGAGAAGGATTCAGTACCAGACCAGGGAGGAGAAGAGGAGGCCAGCGCTGGAGATACAGACAAGGTCCAGACTACTGCATCAAAGCATGTTGAAGGTGACGCTGAAGAGGCTGGACAAGATAAAGACAAAGCCTCCTCTGATGTTGAGGTGAAGGATCCTGAAGCGACAAGTGGAGAAAAAGATGGGGAGGGAGAGAGGGAGGAAGACAAGAAAGGCGGGCAGGTGGAAGAGGTCAAGAGTTGTGAGACTGGCAGAGATGGAGAGGAGATGAAGGACAAAAACAAAGAGAAAAAGAAGAGCAAAACAGAGGAAAAGGCAAAAGAAGCAGAAAATGGTGTGAATGAAAAAGCAGCAAAAGGGGCAGAGAAGAAAAAACAAGTCAAGGAAGTGGACGTAGAGACGAAAGACAAAGAAAAGGTTAAGGAGGTAGAAAAGCAAGCGAAGCCCAAAAGAAAGAGTGGTCTTCTCTCCTCTTCTCTCTCCCGACCAAGACCCTCTGCACGCTCTATTAGAGCATCCGCTAAAAACGACATCATTGCCAAGTTCCAGCAAGGTGCACCAGAGTAAGTCATTGTGTGATACCCAGCTCACTCCAATAGGTTTAGAGAGTGATAGTAAAATATGGTCTGATGAAGGAAACTGTGCAATATTGTGACTTTTTTAGGACACCAATACCCCGTAACTTCAAGATTCAGAAGTCATCTACGGCTACGGCTACAGGAGCTTCAATCAAACAGAAGATGCTTCAGTGGTGTCGCAACAAGACTCGCAACTATGAGGTGAGTTCAACACAGAATCTTCTTCAGATGCACCAAATTTCCAGATTTGCCGTCTGGATTTGGGATAAGAGAACTTACAAAATAATATAAATAAGCCGCGGTGTAGATGTGCTTTGCTCTGTCCATCTTTTCAGTTGACATCTTCCTGTCCTTTGACCTTTCAGGGTGTCAACGTAGAAAACTTCTCATCATCCTGGTGTGATGGGCTGGCGTTCTGCGCTCTGATCCATCGTTTCTTTCCTGATGCTTTTGACTACAGCTCCCTGAATCCAAAGGAGAGGGAGAAAAACTTCACTCTGGCCTTCCAAACTGCAGAGTATGGAGTATTTAATACTGTAGTCTCTACTTCATTTCTACTTCAATGTTCTAAATAAGCAACTGTCAAAGAAGGCTACTGCTCACCAAAGGTTTTACTTGCTACCACGACAATGTTGCTCCGTTGATTCCTGGTTGGCACATTTAAAATGACCACACAGACAAATCCGTGAAAGGGGCAGGACTCCCTCTTTCAATAAGTAGTTACTATATGTCACTGCTTTGTCTCACCTCAGTTCTCTCCTTTCCTTCCTCTTTTCCCATCACTTCGCTCCTTGGCAGGTCCCTGGCCGACTGCTGCCCTCTGCTGGAAGTGGATGACATGATCATGATGGGTAAAAACCCGGACCCCATGTGTGTGTTCACATACGTGCAGTCCCTTTGCCACAGCCTCTCCAAAATAGAGAAAGAGAGGAAGGACAAAGAAAAGGAGAAGAAAGACCAGGCTGCTAACGAGGGAGAAGAGAAAGCAGAAGATGCAGCAGGGGAGGTGTCGCCGGAGAAGGACGAGGGAGAGTCTGCTGAGAACGGGACGATGGAGAGCCAGGGGGAGAAACAGGGAGATGTTACAGAGGCAGAGGGAACTGGCGAGGAAGAAAACGCACCAAACAGCTGTGAGATGGAGGGAGATGGAGGAGTGTTAGTCGAGGCAGAGGCCTAGAAAAATACTGACGGCAAACAGAAAGACTGAAAAGACCAAAAAGATTGTTGATGGTTTCGGTACTACAATGAGTAAGTCTTAGTTTGGTGTTGGATTGACTACTGGCTCAGTAAAGAGACACAATGTGATGTTACAGTTAGCTGTATGTTTGAAAGTATACTGTGCTGTGTTGTTGCATAATGTTTCTTTGGAGCACGTAAAGCTGAAGTGTTCAGTATAAAGTATAATACAATGAAAGTATGTGACAAAACTAACTTATAAGGTTATGAATTACTGTATCTGTGAGACATTTTGCCTGCGAAGATTTTTATGAACTTATTCAAAATGAATAAACACCACTTCATTAAAAACTGTAAATCTGTTATATAGTTCTCAGGTCTATAAAGACGAGTTGCCTCAACACTAACAGCAATGGATAAGCTGTACTCCCCACCGACTGACAGGTATTTAATTATGAGCACTAACACTAAAGAACAATTAAAAATTCAAAAAAAAATAATAATTCAAACTAAATAAAAAATAGTTTCTGAAAAAAAAAAGATTAAAGTTTACATGAGTTGCATTTATAAACACGTGAGTAAATCAACATGTAGGGAACTTTTTAGTTAATTAGCCTCTAACATCTCTCAGTTAGGCTATATTAATTAATCTAATAATTGCTGCTGATTGTTATTGCTAGTCGGTATCTGAGCCCAGGTTAATTGTTAAGGATTAATTATATATCAATAAAACATCGACACTTAACATACAGAGTAAGAAGCAGTGAACCAGTAAAACACCGACCACAACAGCCCCTGTTTTCTAGTAGTTACGGTACCCAGCGTCATGCTACCGGAAAGACCATTGTGTTGCCCCTTTTGTAAGCTAACCCACCGATTGTGTCGCGCTTTTTTCCAACACAATTCTTGGCGGCAGCAAAGTGAAACATGTCTACAGACATGCCGCCGGGCAGCCTGAACCTGGAGTCCCAGCTTCTGTCCATAATGGACGTGCTGGTGAAAGCGGCGGTGACGGAAATCAGTCAGCTGTTCTCGGAGAGCTCGGCGTCTCTCCGCCTGCATTTGACCCAGAGCCTGAAGGAAAACGAAGCCCTGAGGATGAGGATGAAGGTGACGAGGAGCGAGCTCTTCTCCCTCAGGCTGCAGACCAGGTCGAACCGGCCGGCCAGCCGCTTTTCCCCGATCAGAGGAAATATCCCCAAACCACGGGTTAGATCACAAGGTAACGAGTAACGTTACTTTCACTTTTAACACACTTCATACTCGAGTAACAAGTACCGCTCCTCCTCCTGCAGGAGGAGTCACTTTCGTCAAAACCAGTTGCTTTTTAATTTAATTAAAACAGTTGCTAATGGGTTTTGTACAAAAAGAGAAAAGCAGATTAGCTGTCAATATACTGCTAATAAATTACGGCTGCTTAACACGTGACACATGCGTCACGACTTTAATGGTTTGCCTCAGTTTATGAATCTGATTCACTTTACATGTTTAATTTTATTATGACCAGTTTATTACAGGTTGTTGTTTAAGTTAATTCTTAAGGCAAATTCAAGATATCTCTAATTACATGTTGGCTGTCAAAATGCTCATTTAAGAAAATAATTTATTGATCCCCAGAGGGGAAATTCAGGTGTTGCAGCAGCACAAGGACATGCAGATAAATAAACAAATTAAGAAAAATAAAATAATTAAACGTATATAAGATCAGAATAAGAATAGAAACAACAATAGAAATGGAACTGAAAAGAGCAATTAAAGTCAAAATTACAAGGCAAGAGTGACCTGGTGATTTAAAATGTCTATTATATTCTGGCTAGCTAGCGTGTTTAAAGTTTATTTAATCTGCAGTAAAGAAATATGTACACTTTTTATGTTTTATGTATGTCCATTTAAATTAAAACTAGTTTAACTTGTTTTCTCAGATATCTCACTTGTGACTAGTCATTATTTCAGTTCAATATATTTTTAATTCCTACACAAATCCATAAATCAATGAATATATCTATCTCTAAATCAATATATCACAAGTCAAAATGCTAGATAAATGACTAGTGGCAGAATTTAGAATTGTGAATTCAAAATCTTGAATTTGTAAATTTGAATTTAGAAAAGTTATTACTGGTCAAAGCTCAAAGAGGTTATTGGTATTGTGAAAGGAGTTTTGAGGCAGGCCAGTCTTATTTCGGAGGTACAGTATGTTAATTGTCATTATGACTAGTTGTAGTTATTATTTTGATAATCAAAAGCAAAAATACCAACAATTCTCTGGTTGCATCTTCTCCAATGTGTCCAACTGTGGTGGACGTGTTTCACTATGTTTAGCAACATGCTTCCACCTCTAACATGTTCAGCATATTTAGGAGATTGTTGCTTGTGTTCAGCCTTTTGATATCTGTTATAGTTCATTCAATATTAATTGTTTAATGATTTTATTTTTGAATGGTAGTCTATGGGAAAGTGCATAACATCATCAATATCTCAAATACTATACATGCTAAGGAAATAATACCTGGCACACAGGTGCCCCATGGGGAAGCATCTTGCAGCAGCAACAACAGCTGCAGCAATCGCATGTATTTTCTTCAGAAAATGCTCATTCTAGTTATATAGGTAAAAGTATATAGAGTGATATTATATACAGTATATAGTGGAGAGAGTGTGTGATGAAAAATTATATTATATTTATCTGGCAGATGCATTTGTCCAAAGTGACTCACAACAAGTTGTTTTGGATTCCTCTCAGTAATATCGTGATCAGTTGTCAATCAAATAAAGCTCTTGTTCACCATAAATTCTTTGACTAAACCCTTTCCAGTTCATTACCACTGCCATTGCTTCAAACAAATGATCACAAGACCAATTTACAAAACCAGCATCCATTGCAAAGCCTCATACATTTGAGTCAGTGCAACAGATTTGTCTTGTCAGAATTCAGACTGCAAATGAGCTGTTATGGAAAATGTAACTTTGGTTGTTTATGTGCTTTTAATTCACAATTCTGGGGTTGTGGACAGTGATAGTACACACCTCCTCATCCATACAGCCCTCCTACTCATCTATCTCCATAAGTGGTCCTGAAATGATGTCTTTTCCTTTCCTCTAGTTGTCATTAAGCCACCAGTGGCTCAAAAGACTGTTGTGGAAGCTGCTTCTATTTCTCTACAATCAGAGAACAAGACTTCCTCCTCGGCCACTCACGTTAAGGTAAATACAGGACATGTACATTCAGTAACTAATAGTTTTGTTTGAAATCATGTTTGCTCATGCACGTGTATTCTTACTTGTTAGTGTGCAGATGCGGAGAGCCCAGATGTCATCCTGATCAAAGATGAAGACGACGTTGGAGGATGTGGGCCAGTTGTAGGTGAGTCGGCTGTTTTTTAATCATGTAATACGTAATTGTCAGTTACTACAGTGGCTACACAGACAATACTTAGTTGTACAAATTAGTTTTTCAGGAGATTTTCTGGCGTAAATAATGAATGTGAAAACATATTAGCAGAAAATATACTTTTAAAATATATATATGTGTTTGTCACAGCTGAAGGAATGTGATTCAAAACTTGAAAAGATGTTTATCTGCCCTCTCTCTTCTGGAAAACGAGAAACAATTTAACATTTACAAACACTGCACACTTTGACAAGACGGATCATCATCACTAAAAATGTAAAATATCTTAATTTTATAAATGAATAATATCCCAAATCTGGTGTTGTTATTTTTATACGTAAATAATCTTATTATACAAGCTTTCTCCTTGTATGTTTCAATATATTGAAGCATATGTCATCAAGACAAGAATGGCATGATTCAGCCATGACACATAGCTGTTTAAAGTTCAGCACTTGAGGAGGGGCATATTGGGCAGACATCACTGTCCTCGTTATTTCAACTTTTAGTCAGTACTTGACAATAACGCATAGACCTTGCAAAAGCTACTTTTAGCTTCTTTATACACAGTATGTCCTTTTTTTGCCAAGAATTTGACTGTGACTCGTACTTCACAATCTAGACATTTCATGCGCACAAACCCTGACTTGTAATGTCATTTTGTGGTTTGTCTTTTTAGGTCAGGATGACTTTGGAAACCACAGTACGCAGGGAGGTGTTGCCACAGAGTCCTCCTGCCTGACAGGTAATCATGAGGAGCTGAGAATTGTGAGCGTTCACGGACGTGGGGAAGGGCCTCTGCAGGAGGAGAACGACGCCCTCTTCACTGCCTCTGAACTCCAGGCTTTTAGCTCTCTGTCTCCTGACCACAACGTCATCCATGACAGTCTCCTGAATTTCACCACCGGTGCCAATGACAGAGCCCCGATGAGAGGGATGCAGGATAACAGTGTTGGACTGGCAAGAAACAGCCAACTGGAAAGAAATCATTCCACCCAAATGGCTTTAACAGCATTGAATCCTGAAATAAAAGCACCAATTGTAGGAGCTGATGGTCATGTGGGGCACCCCAGTCATGTCAGCCAGTTCCCCCAGCAGCAGAACGTCTTTCCCCACACCGTCAACAAATCCCTGGACTGCAGCTTCTGTGGCGAGCGCTTCCTCAGCCGTGAAGACCTGATTGTACACCGGGCAAGTCACACCGGGGAGCCGCCCGTTCTGTGCTCCTTTTGCGGCAAGTCCTTCGTCAACAAGACCACACTGAGCATCCACATGCGCATTCACACCGGGGAGAAGCCGTACGCCTGCGCGCAGTGTGGGAAACGCTTCACGCAGAACGGCAGCCTGAAGATCCACCTGAGGACTCACTCTGGAGAGAAGCCGTACACCTGCAATCAGTGCACGGCCAGCTTCAACAACCCCAGCAACCTGCGCAGGCACATGATCACACACAACACTAACGAAGTGCTCTGACCATGAAATATGCTAACGTTTTTCAGCATGTCACTTTTACCAACACTTGTGCCACATTGTGTATTTTGGGAAAACATGTTTCCTGTAGCAGTATCATGGTCTTGTCCTTCTGTGTTTCTAGTTTTGCCACTGCACAAGGAACTTGTCATAGGTCAAATGTACTTAATAACCTACAAGTACACCAATGTATATCTCGACAACTTCCCAGTAAAATCAGTGGACTGTTGCATCATTTTTAATTCTAGGAAAACCAGCAATAGGAAAACAACCTTCAAAACAAAAATGCCTTTTTTTTTTATTGTCTTCCCTGGCTCAAGGGACTAAGGGACTGCTAGAGTGACATGCTTTATACTGTCTGGAAAGCAGATAAACTTAGGTGCCTCTTGTTATGCCTCATTCATCATTCAAGAAAAAATATGCAGTAGCTTAATTTAATTTGAATTTGGTAAATGCTCACTATTTTATTTACACTCACACGACCAACTTCGCATATTATACATCTGTAGCTCAATGCTAGATCATTCAATGTGTAAATTACGCTCATTATTAGTGAATCTTTCCCATCATTACTGGAGGAAACCCTGTGCAGGGCAGAGAGGGATGTGGATGGCTAAGCGTGCAAGAGATGCAGATTTGGACGCTAAAATGGACAGAGACATGGACAGTGACATTAAAGTAAAGAAGAAATATGGTACAGTTAGGGATGGGCAATATGGATAAAATGTATCGTTTTATATCACAATATCGATATATATTTTGAAATAATAAATACCCAAGAAAGAGAGTTTATTTATAATGTCTGAGAAACAGTTTATATGTTAAAAAGCATGAAACGGAACTTCTATGTTTTGCTAATCCAATTAATGAAACACCTGACAAATTAAGGTATTCACATTGATGCAACAGCCCTGTCAGTTCAAAAGTGTAATATCTCACATCACACAGTTGGCAAAAAATCCCAGATACACTGACTAAACTTCAGACTTGGATTTAGCAATCTGAACATAATAATTTATTGGGAATTAAAAGTGTGAGTGGCTTTTGCCCATCTTTAATTTGTATGCGTGTGTGTGCTTGTGATTCATTTAAAAAGCAAACTACCTCCACTGTTCAGCTCTCTTTTCCTCTTTTTGTACCTCCCAGATAGTTTCAGACTGGGCAATAATCAATTTAGTGTGGATTCTGTCTGTGGATTTATAATCTGGATATGGAATTTTGAATAAATATTAATTTTTTAAACAGCTTTTAATGTCTGACAAGTCTCTTATGATGTTGCACCTCTAGAGTGCAGCATTGTTTTTGTTCCCAGTGATTATTGTGACTCAGGTTTACTCACACTGTAGCACTGTGGGGGGACTCATAAGGAAACTGGGGGAAATTCCTTGCATTGTTCCTCTTTCCACCCTGCCCACACTAAAGTCTTGTTTATCAGGCTTCTACTTGTTTGGCTTTGATTTCACCCAAAGGTCTTTAAAGTCAGAAATATATTAAACACTAATAGATGGGACTTAAAGTACAATAATTACTGTTTAAGTTTGACACTTAAATGGTGCTTTGGAGTTACAGTCAGGAGTTACAATCCCTAAATAGTTCAGCAGTCAAGCATGATTCATACAAATCATGTAATTGCAGATGCTCTTTGCCATCAGTCTATTTACTGATCAGGCACATGCGGAGGATGTGATGGTCACTGGTAGTGGTTTAATGTGCCAATAGTTTGTCGTGTTGGTGTGGAATGCTCTTGTTGTACTTCCCCAAGAAATGCTGCTTCCTCTCAGGCTATTGTTCTTGGGCAATCAATGAAATGACATCAGTGTGTGTACATGCGAGGGAGAGGAAGGGACCGACGGAAATAAATGGGAGGAGTGAGGGGGCGGTGGGAGGTCGCCTATTTATTCAACTACTGCAACAGAAGGTAAATTCCTCTACTCCTACTTTTATAATCATAGGCTTGCTCATATCAGTCCGTGTGTGTTTTATCTTGGCAGAACTACAAGGGCTTTCTTCCCAGTCTGGCTAAGGGCCTGTCTAGAAGCTTGTGAACACCTGTGTGAGAAGAGGAATTCAGCGTGCGCCGATCTTTACGGTAAAGCCCGCTCGTTGATCCCGCCCTCTCTTCGGTAGAAAACTCGGTGATGTCGCCTCGTCTTTAACGAGCTTGACCCAGAACCCAGGGAAGGAGGGGAAACGAGGGGAGAAAACACTAAAAAAAATAAAAAATAAAAAAGGCATTGTCTGGAAGGGGTCGGGGCAGGCTTTCCACGAGCAGGTGAGTCAATTCGTAAACGTTACCAGGTGGTTTACATAGCTGGGGGCCGCGTATTTTGTTCTTCACAAGATAGTGGATGCACTGCAGCGTTGGCAAGGAGTGGTCGCACCATCACGGCTCTCCTGGGCTAACGTTAGCTACCGATGCTAAACATTAAAAGTTAACACGGTTCCCGCGGTTCCGTTTCGTGCCGTGCGCGCTGTTGAAGCTGATTAAAAAGAGCCCTCGATGCCGACGACTAAAGCGGGGGATACCGTCTTAAATCGGCGTGAAATGCCGCCTTGGCTCGACACACGCTAACTCCAGCTCCTGCGGCTAATCTGCGCTCGCTGTGCTAACGCCAGGCTGGTGGTTGTTGGCACGGCTCTCGGTGAGGCTGTGCGGGTCACTGTGATGCTAACGCAGGGAGGCAGCCAAACCAGGTCACACCGGCGCCGAGCGGGCCGACCTGATCCCCGGCACTGCCGTGTAGCCCCGACGCCGCTCGTGTACGAGAGCCTTTTGTTCGCGAGAGTAAAGTCGCATTGTTCGCTAAACGCTGCCCCGGATCGCTGTCTGGCGTTGGCAGACGCACTCACGGCGGTCCCGCGGGGGTTACGCTGGATCGTGGAAATGCTAACTGTTAGCTCAACGGGGAGTTCAAACTGACACGACAACGGCGCAGTCGGGCGGGTTTGCCACACTGAAGTAGACCTAGTTGTCTCGTTTTAAGCGTTTTTTTTCCTTCCCCTGTCGGAAGCAGTCTCGTCAGTTTAAGCAGATAAGTAGATTTCACCGCCTCGACGGTTATTATTGCTAAGGAGCCCCGGAGACAAGAGTGTAGTTTAAGGTAATTGGAAACCTCGCAACTTTTATACGTTGAGCCAGTCTTGTGTATTTGAGTCTGTGTTAAAGGGTGGTGGTCTTCCGATTGTAGTCTGTCACACGGGCTGGGATTTGAAGTTTGTCGGCTTGTGAACCTGTTGGGTGGGTCCTGTGTGAACTTGTTTTGGTAGGAAAACGCCTGGGTGGGGATAACCGTCAGCTTGAGTGTGAACAAGTAAACTAGCTTTTCCCTTGTAAACATTGGTTACATTCTGGACACATTGCGGTGTAGGTAAGTGCCTTCCCTGTGGGCTTCAGGACTATCCTGGTGCATGTTTGGACAGTATGTGTATAGGTATCACTGAGCTGTAGCTTGTTTAATGTGCTGCAGGTGCCACCACTAATAACACCATCGGTGACCATAAACACCCATGTATCAGCCTTTCCTAACTTATTGTCTCCAAGTCATTGTTTGACTGTTGATGCATGCTCCCAGCGCTGACTGTAATTGTGTCTGAGGTGTGCAGGTTAATCCTCAGAGGGCCTAACCTGTGTGTGTGTGTGTGTGTGTGTGTACGTAAGTGCGTGCATGTTAACATGTGTGTATGTGTTAGGAGGTAAGTGGATTAGTGGGCTAAAGCTTCAATCCCATTACAAGCCACGCTCAGCTTAAACCAGCTGCCGGTGGCATCACACTGACTTATGAGCAAACTGCAGTGTGAGTTACCTCGATGATGCGTGAGCAGATGTGCATTTTGACAGTGAATGTGTTGTTTCAGTGGGAGACCTTGCTGCTGATGGCAGGTGTAGGCGCTTATTGCATTAACTAGAGTTTCATTAAGTCGACAAAGGCTGTATTGTTGGTTACATATGCGTACGGTCACAGATGTCTTCTGACGGAGCTGAGTGAGTCATGCTGATTGATGGTTGCAGAATCAGATGGAGATATGTGACTCGTGGTTTGTCAGGGCTCGATCAGATGTTTGAGGAGTGTGTATATGTTGTTGACCTCAAGGCACTATGCTTGCCATTTAGACTATTTGTTGCCACAACCCATAGTGCTTTGCTGCTGATAGTTATTTTACATGTTATTGGACAAAGTCCATGTAATGAATGATGGCTGCATGTATGATTTTAAAAATGGTTCAGTCTATTCTTAGTTTCTTAGCAATTTCTATTATTTTACTTTAACTGTGATTTTGCTGCTTTTCTTTTTCGTTTCTTGGAGTGGTCTACCTGCAGATATTTTTTTGTCATCTTGGGGGGGAAAAAACTAGGGCAACAACTAAGGATTATTTTCATTTTTGATTACCGTGCAGATTATGTTCTTGATTAAATGTTAGAAAATAGTGACAAATCACAATTTCCCAGAACTCAAGGGGTGATGTCTTGCTTGTTTTGTTTCGATAAATGCCTCAAAACTCAAAGATTATCAATTTACTATCATAGAGGAGTAAGAAAAACAACAAATATTTATATTTGAGAGAAAACTGTTGCCAGTAGATTTGGCCTGTCAACTAATTGTTTAAGCTCCTTTTTGTTTTTTTTTGGTTTTTTATATAAAAAAGCGAGAGTATGAGGATTCAGTGGTTAGACTATGGGGAAAACCAAAATACAGTGAGTAATTAAAAAGAAATATGAATGTGATGATTCAGTCCTGCAAGTTCACAGAGATTGCTTCCGAAAGTTCATGAAAGCGGAACAGAAAACAGTAGATGGAGAACAATATTAGCAAAATGGGAAGTGTTTTGTGGTCTTATGATAAAAATATTGACAATGGGGGATTTTCACCACTTAAACAACTACTGATGGTTGGAGAAGGCCAACCATCAGGAGCTCTCATGGTTTTGTGTACAAGCATAAATCGTTTTTGGTGAGCTTAAGTAACCGCCGCGTCCCTTTACTCATCTCATGTCAAATCCATAACATCCTGTTTCTCAGGAAGTGGCTAAGGGGGGAAAGGGGAGGGAAGTGGCAGTGGGACCTAACTGATTGTTTTCGTTGTTCAACGAAACTCGCTGCTCTTTCGAGGCCAAAACTAACAGCTGTGAAAGGGGCAGACGGGTGGAGGACAGAAGTCACGAGTGTGTAAAGAGTGACATGAACTACATGAACTACTGAGCATACAAACACAGATGCACTCAAATGTGTCCAGTAATGTCCTCCTTGCTCTCCAACTCTTTTCACACCTGCGTTCTTGCTCTCAGTTGCACAAACTTCTTATTGTTCCGCCAACCTCCCGGACCAACAGCTGCAAATTCCCTCGTCTGGCTGTGGTTAAAACACACACACGCACACACACTTAGAATCACATTCCCGGTTGTACACTTGCCAAGAAATATCAATCACGGTTTCTAATTTGTCTTGTGTGAATGAGAGTTGCGCTCATTAGTGAAATAAGATGGCGTGTAGCAAGTCAGTGATGATTATTTCCTGCATCTGAGATAAAATCAGGAGCAAGACAGTGTTTGCATGTGGCTTTAAAATGATGGATAGATGCCGGATGAGAAGATATTTGGTTAAATAGTTTGTGTTTCTCTGTGTTTGGGTGATTGAGACCGGTAAACATGCCTTGAAATGCTGCGGCAGTATGCTAAACACAGATCTCTAAGACATTATTAGCCAGTGTCCTGCTAAGGTCATTTTACGGTGGATGAGTGGGTGGGCTGCTGTGCTGAATTGGCAGGAGACAATGCGAGGAATGCAAGATTAGCTTTTATCTTGTACTCGGCACTCCTTTCTGTATCTCTACCCCCCTCTTTCGCTCCAGTTTACCCTCTCACTCCCCTGAAAGACTGCCCGTCTTTCGCCTTGTTTTATTTGTTTGCAGCTCATACTCTGTCCGTCTCTGTCTGTCTGTAGTGGATAATATCAGACCTGTCCTGGCCGTGACCATATATAGGCATGTGTGGTACAGGACAGCAGCGTCTGATTTGTTCAGGTAGGAGGTTATGGCTCTGTGGCGCTACAGTCTAAGCAAAAGATTGTGTGTGACTGTGTGTGTATGTGACATCATGTCTTCTTGTCAGTCAGCCTCATACCGCATGCAAATCCTGGTTTTGGTTCGTACAAATTCCTTTGTCTTGTGAAATAGGTTTTCAGCCACTCCTTGTTTTCTCATCAGGCCATCCCACTTTCCTCCCTTTTTTCCCACACTGGTCACACCCCAAGCTGGGATTTTTTTTAAGTAAGCAAAGTCACATATATATGTGTGTGTGTGTGTTAGTCATTCATTTGACAGACATACAGGAACAGACGCAGCCTCTACAGGCTTCATTTTACCAGCTAAAGGGTGTCGTAATAGTCTGTCTATCAAACAGTATCATGTCTCTTTCTTTTTCTTTTTTTCTTTGCACAATCTAATGCAGGTGAAACTGTGAGTCATTTGTCACCATCTCTCCACTTGAGCTCATTACACCATTGCTTTTTATTTGCACTTGTTAACACTCTACCTATGGTTCACACCAACACCTGCTGCCTGAAATATAAATGCTTGTCCTTGTTGTTCCCGAAATTGCTGCAAACTTACACTCCAGATTCTCAGAAGATTGTGTCTGTGCATGTTGGTTAGACAGAGAGACATTGAGAAACTGAAATTTGGTCGCATCGCCCCTCCTCTACCTTGTCCAACCGGTCATGCAGGTGTGTGTGTGCGTGTGTGGCAATGCCTGGGTTTATTCACCTTTCAAGCCAGGGCTGATGGGGATCTGGGCTGCTGCAGCAGAGGGTGTATCAACAGATAAGAGGATCTGAGTCTCCACTTGTTTGCCTCTGATATAACAATGATTTTCTTTCAGACCACAGCCAAGACAACAAAGAGACATGGGGGGGAGGGATGAAAGGCAGTTAAGTTGAGAGAACAAGAGTAGCGAACCGACAGAGTTGGGCCAGAGGTAGATGAAGACTGATTAGAGAGGAAAGGCTAGAAGAAAAACAAAATAAAAGGCAAAGTCAAACCAGGAGAAGAAAAGGATGAGTTTATAAGGGAACATATGGTTCTTGACGGATGTTGCTACCTCTAAAACCCTCTTTCTCTTTATGCTGAGAGTTGATTTTTCTGGCCCAGAAAGAGCTGCAGGTTGGTCAACTCCCTGCAGCTAGCTGCCGTGCGCAGGCCAAATGTTGAGTAAATACAGGGTGTGTCTAAAGGCTGGAGCTACTGTATGTCTCCGTGCTGTGTTTTTCTGCTCACAGAGCAAACACAACCCCGTTGACACACTTGTACTATATTCTCACTATGTTGCTGTTTTTCAAATAGAGGTGCCTTCAACTAAAAAATTTCTCCCCCGTTCTCCTTATTATCCTCTTCTCTCCACCTCTGTCTTTCTCTCTCTGCAGTCCATTCCTCCCTGTTTCTTGGCTTGGTGGTTCGGTGACCTTCTACCCATGAGCAATTAGAGCTCAACCTCTGACCTTGGCGTGATCTCTCACCTCTACTACCAAACCACGCCCACAGCAGGTGAAGGTGTGTATTTTTGATTTTCTCTGAAATGAGCTTTGAGAGTGTGTCTGTGCAGGTGTGTGTAAAGAGATGTGTGGTGTTGAGTGTCATGGTGTTAAGCTTCCTCTAAAGTATCAAGGGTGCTTCTCTTCATGTGAAACAGGCTTCGTCCTCTTTGTTTGACAGTTTTTTTGTATACCGTAGATGTCTGTATCACCATAAATTGTGCTGCTAATGCAAAGATAAAATAGAATAAAACTGACATAACCAAGGATGGCTACATTTTCGTTTAAGCCTGCACCAGGTCCTGTGTCTTGAAATTTCCATTCATTTAAGTATGGAAAATCAACGTAAACATTTCCCCATGCTTTTATAAACCTTAGCCAAAATTGTAGATCCATGAATAAATATGTACATGCAAGCGAGACACCCCAAATTTTTCTAAAAGATGGGAATAAAAATGCTGTTTCCTTATTTTTATTTATTTATTTATTTATTTTTTTAATGAAGTTTGCTTGTAGCGTTCTGGCAATACATCAATGCTGTTTTGCAAAGTCTACACACTGCAAAGAAGTTATCCAATAATTTGTTTGTCTGCCGTTTGTATCTAAAAGTATTTTCTGGTGTGGTGTCCGAGACGGTCAAAAGCAAATGCATTGAGTGGTGATAAGTTTATTGATCTGCATGCAGGGGATGGCGATATTGACAAATGTAATATTGTGACAACTATCTCCACATTATCATGATCAATATGTTGAAATATTTATGATTAACGCAATAACCAGGGTCTAAAACACATTGTCTCATATTGTGTCGACTGTTGGACCTGAAATTCACAGCATGGTGTGTCATGTATGAATTATGCTTTTAATGGCACTAATTAGGTAGTTTATTATTCTGCTGTATTATTTTTCACACAGCGTCACCATGGGATGATTTAACTGCTGCACTTACAGTCTGCAGTGATGCATTTAATACCTTTTGAGTGTCCTTTAGATATATAGGCTTCATCAGTGCTGATGTGGTCAGGTGTTGCTAAAGGCAGTATGAAATTTGAGCAAATCAGCTGCCTTTAAAGTCTCTGTGCGGGGAAAAACATGAATAAATGAGTCGTTACACTAAAACAGGCTTTCAAAGGAATTGACGTGTACACAAGAACCCAGTGTAATGGGGGGGGTTTCACGAGTTTCAACCAGAAACATGTCTATACTGTGGTGACTGCTCATTATTGAGGCCAAAGTAATAGATCCACTGTTGTGCTGATAGCTTTCAAAGAAGGCATCTCAGCCTGCGTCACCAAACAAAATCTGTCAGCAGATCAATCAGATTTGGGTGAAATGACCCTTCCTACTTAATATCAGGCCAGAAATTCCTGCATCCACCGTATCTTGCTGTGTATGTGTTTTTGTTAGACACCCCCCTCCCTGTGCTGTAGTATGCTTGAGGCTGTATGGATGTGTGTAACGCCCCCCTCTTTCCCCTTGGGGCCGTGTAGTGTGTATGGAGCAGTGTGAGAGCGCAGCGGCTCTGCTGGAGTCGGTCAGGGAGCAGGAGGTGCAGTTTGAACAGCTGACCCGGGCGCTGGAGGAGGAGAGGAGGAGAGTGGGCCTCCCTGCCACCAGCCCCTCGGCCCTGGGTCGCCCCCTCCCTCACACACAGGTAACGCTCCCCCACAATCCCTAACATCCCCGCCCAGAGTCTCTCATAGGCGTTTACAGCCCCCATCTTTCTCTCAACATCCAGTCCATGGATCATTTCCTCCATCCAGTCCTCAGTTTTCTCACTTTGACATCCACCCTTCTATTATTCATCCCTTCTCTGCCTCCACCCCTCCTCCTCTCCACCAGCGAGTGGTGTCAGAGTATGTTTTTGTGCGTCATCATTAAATGTCTTTCTTCATTGATTCTGTATCTTGTAAGTCCATCTGCCCTCATCTGCAAGTATATAGGTTCATTCATGCCTGCACATACTTCCACTACTTTAACATGCCTTAGATGGTGATCATCACACACTTGCAGCATGCCCTCACTGTCATTCACCGGATACACTTTTCGTCGGCCCCTGCTGAGGAATCTGTTATTTTTTTCTGTTTCAGCATGTCGTGGTATTGAATGCTGTCGTGTCGTGCATGTGTCGCATAGTCCCGCATCCAGTGTGGTTTCCTGAAGAATTTTATTTTTATTTTCATTTAAATCATTTATCAAGCACTTTAATTCATTACTTCTATTGTTCCTGCTATATACTGAGCATTCTTTTGCATGCAATTATCTTTTGTATATTGAACATCCACGATATTGAAATATTGTAATGTTTCTGCTACGCTGTACACCATCTGGCTATGTAAATGTGTCTACCATCAGATATTTTCACATACCATTCAGAGCCACAACTTTATTATCAATTGATGTGCAGATTATTTTCTTGATAGCTTGTTTTTTTTCGAGGAATAAGAACCAGTAAATATTCACGTTTGAGCCGTCAGGACCAGTACATTTTTGGTACTCTTGCTTAAAAAAACAACTTAAATGATTATTTGATTATCAGAATAGCCGCTTTTTTTTTTGTCACTAGACTAATTGATTAATTGACAAATCTTTTCAGCTCTGATACCAGTTAACACCATGGTAGCTGTCACTTAATATCTCTTTTTTGAGCAGCATTGCTGTATAGCAAATATGGATTTTTATATGGTATTTGTCGCATCGATGTGATAAAGTACCTTGATCTGTAAGGTATTTAATTTGCTGGGAGAACAAAAAACAGACATTCCCACCTGGTTATTTTATCTGGAAACAGTTTCTCAATTGATAGTCCTGAAAAAGTACTGTATTGTGGTATACATCCATTTTGAAGTTGAAGATCAGCTTTATAGAGTTTTAAGACTTTCACTTTGCTGTTCTGTTTACAGCTGAGTGATCTGGTTGGACGAGGTCTTAACTGTTGCCTTATTGTCCCGTTTTGTTGTCTCTACCAAAAGACTTGACTGTCGGAGAGTGGTAAACATCACCTAGGTGCCTGTAGGCTTAGAGGAGCAATTAAAGGAGAGACATTATCATTTTGCTCTCAGGTAACAAAAAGGCTAGGCATTGCCGTATTCAGAGGCTGATATTATTATAAGCATGTTTTTCAGCACACTGACTGAGTAGAATAGTTTTAAAATATGTTCCTAAATAAGGTTTCCTTGACATAGATTAGATCATGTTCTCTCTTTGAATCCTTGAATGTGACTTATTTGATGTGTGTGTGTGTGTGTGTGGCAGCTGGAGGATGAAGGCTAAGAAAGCAGGAATCTGTGTATTTGGCCTTGGGTCCAACTGTACATGTTTTATTTCTAAAAATATTCATGATGATGAAGGTACTTGTGCTCTGCCAGTTGCGCAGTCTGAGCATTTCTCCAAAGCCATGACAGAGTTGTTGGTAAATGAGGTTGAATTATAGGAAGGACCAGCTGTAGAGGAAGTGTGCTCTTCTTGTTGTAAAAGCACAATCTGTACTTCCCATTGCCTTTTTAATAACAGCCCTGCCTCCTTGTGGACATAATGTAAAGTGCAGTATGACGTACTACAAATGAAGTGGGAGTCGGTGTTTGATCAGGTTCATAACATTGTTTTCTCTTGTATTAGTATCACAGAAATGCTGCAACTGATAGTAAGTCTTGGTGGTTGCAGAGACAGATTTCCAAAGTAGTCCTACTATGCAGCATTCCCATGTGATTCAGCTTCAGGCTATTGCTGATAATTGATGCGGTTATATTTACTCAGGTTTCGGTAGAAGGTGTCAAAGTCATACAGTGTGACGGTCATTGATTATGTAACAAAATAAAGCAGGAGGAAGTTGGGTGTGAGGATCAGTGGCTTCACTCCAAAATGTCCTCCCTCAAGCCTGGCAGTGATTCACAGACCATAAACATGCAGGGACGGTTTGGTCAGCACTGAATGTGCTTCAGCAGCAGTAATATCATCTGGGTGGGTGTAAGAAAGGAGACAGCACTGGCTACTGGGAAGCATGCCTCTGACCTCACTTTTGTGTTGTTTGAGCAAAATTGTATGATATTTAAATATTTTAACAGTATATATTTCACAGTTGTGTCTTTCTCTTTCATCCCAGAACGGGCGTTTAGGGGATGCAGACATAGAACGACTGAAGCTGACTGACTCATACATAAACGGCACACAGGTACACGTGTGTGTGTGTGTAGTTTATCATGTAAATGTAATTGCTTTTCTTGTATTTATGCAGTAAGCGCCAGTGATTTTAAAACTATGAATGTGTGGTGTGTCTCTGCTACAGTACAGAATGGTGGACCCCGCACACGGCGCTCTAGACGAGAGCTACACACCAGAGGACGACTCCCAGGAAGTGCACTCCGTCTTTTCTGACGAGGGAACTGCACGACGGGCGGACAATGGGGTAAGTGATATGACGCATGCACCGTAATCTCTTCAGACTTTTTAAAATCACTGCAAAGTCTCGTGTAAAAATCTAGTTGACGGTTAAAATTTTATTCCTATTCTAAAATTTATATACATGTAGCTACACATCACTACAAGGATCTTACACCACTTTACCATAATCATATTGTAATACATCACTCCCATCTTGCTCTCCCTCAGATGAAGAAACCAATCTCGCGCACAGTCCTGCCGTCTGACTCGATGTCCATTGATGGGGGCTTGTTGGTGCCTGGTATGGGCGGCTACAGCGCCACACTGGACCGTCCTTACAGGCAGGTTGGAGCGGGAGACTACCCGACGGCCACAGTGCCCAGAAACTACCACTATGGCCCTGTAGGGGGGTACGATGACTACCGGGGAGGCCCACCATCAGAGGCATACACTAGTCTGAGCAGGGGCTCACACATGGACGACCGCTACAGGTACAAGACCCCTGCATAGAGGAGTGCTGTGAATCCTTGAGTGGCACATTTTATTGTTATTGTTGTTCTGAAATAAGTTGCCTTTAAGGACAATTCATCCCAATAATGAGTGACACAAACGCATAATTCACATAATAATTGTGTCACATTTTCACGTCCGTTAAAAACAAACTGTTTTACAAGGTTAATTAGTACATGCTCTAACTATGTTTGAACCATTTAAACCAGAAGTTTAGCTGTTACAGTTATAAATCCCTGATTGTTGCTCTTACCTGGAGCTACACCTGTAAAACAGCTGTTGATGTTTCATTTCCTTTAAAAGTGGTCACTAAAATATTTACTCTAAGATGCAACAGACATTGTGGACACAGTGGTTTAACTTTGATTTCCTTCCTCTATATGTTCACTTTATGGAAAAAGTTAATGGAACAACCTGTGTGCTCTAATCATTAAGGGTCTGAGATTGACAAGAGCAGAATTTATGGTTGAGAGGGGTAGAAATCAACACCATAAAAACCACTCAATAACATATAACTGTACACACATGTTCCCCCATTCACACCAAAGTCAAGAAGTGTCAGACCTGCTTCTGTTCAGAATCTGGATTGTGAAGCCAGACAACACACGTTGACTTTGATTTGAAATTCATCACCATGTCAGTGTGAAAGGGGGTCACTCAGGATGGGATCTCACTTTAACAACTCTGTTCACTTCTGTCATTCCCCAGGCCAGCTGATAGCTACAGGACCCTGGACTCTGGCTACCGGGCCCCAAGCCGCCAGCAGCTCGACCCATATGCAGCACAGCCCCAAGTGAGCCGGGGAATGAGGGCCCTGGGCTCAGCTTTGGAGATGCGGTATGGCCACGGCCACTATGGTCTGGAGGATGACCCGCGCAGTGTGGGATATGATGATTATGGCATGGGGCCTCCACCTATGCACCCTGGAGGCTACGGCACCATGCCACGCCTAGGGCCCGGCCCCGGGGGAGTGGACAGACGAAGACTCAGGTAAAACGCAAAGGCATTGCTGTGGTGCCTTATCACAGTTGTGCAACATACCTGACCGAGGTGCTCTGAGAAGCTAATGTGAAACGCCTAACAAATCTCCTCCTGCCACATGCAGGAGCTGTGAGGATACTTTGGATGGTGACATGGGAGGAGTTGACCATTATGCCTGGGGCGTTCCCATGACGATGGAGAGGGGGAGCATGGCTTCACTGGACAGCACGCTGAGGAAGGGTCCTCCCGCTTCATGGAGACAGCCGGAGCTGCCGGAGGTCATCGCCATGTTGAACTACCGTCTGGACCCTGTCAAGACCAACGCTGCTGCGTTCCTCCAGCATCTCACATTCAAAAACGATAAGGTGAAACAAGGGTCACGTTCAAATGCAGAATAACAGTATTTAACAAATATTTATTTTAGAAATCCTTGATGTGAGCTTGATCATGTTGCGTGTGTGTGTGTCTAGGTTAAGTCAGAGGTGCGACGCCTGAAGGGCATCCCATCCTTGGTGTCACTGCTGGACCACCCCAGCAAGGAGGTGCACCACTCGGCCTGCGGAGCACTAAAGAACATTTCATATGGGCGCGACCAAGACAACAAGATCGCCATCAAGAACTGCGATGGAGTGCCCGCCCTGGTCAGGTTACTGAGGAAAGCCAGAGACCAGGACCTCACTGACACTATCACAGGTATCAACATCATATGATTTTTGTATAGATCATTACTTTATTTTAAGATGTAGCCCTTTTGTTCTCACTTATTACTTAAGCATTCAAACACACACATAGGATTGGTTTGGTTTGGTCAGAACAACCTTCACATAACACATTTTTCAAATATTCGCAGAACAAAAAAGGAGAAAACTGGAACCAAGAAACAAATTCAATCCAGCATGGACAAGACAGAAGATATTAAAGGAAATAAAATAAAACAAACTATTAATGGCATCTAACACAGGTGTTATGGTGTGGTAATATGCCCAACATTGAAATATGACAGAGTAAAGGTCTGCTGTTCCTCTGCTACATTTGAGACTTCAGTGAAAGTTGTGACATGTATATTTAACTATAGTAGATATTACTCATTATACAAATACTAAGTGCATTCTCCCATTTTTCTTCTTTTCATTTCTTCTAATAAAAATAATTACACTTGTTTTTAAAAACGAATAGATTGAGTATCTCGAGTCATCTGGTAAAGAGACTCATGAAGGACACGCCAAAGATCACATCTGTCTTGAGGGCTGTAGATTCATTCATTGGTTATAGTTATATTCTTTTAAAACTGTCTTTTTTTTGATAGTAACCATATTTATATCGTCCCAGGCACCTTGTGGAACCTCTCATCCCACGACTCGGTAAAGATGGAGATTGTGGACCACGCCCTGCATGCCCTTGCTGACGAGGTGGTCGTTCCTCGCTCCGGCTGGGAGAGAGGGAGCAACGGAGGGGAGGAGAGCTGCAAACCACGCCATCTGGAGTGGGAGACCGCCTTGACCAACACTGCTGGCTGCCTTAGGTACGCAACGGATCGATGGACGGAGAGCAGAGAAAGACAGACTTATTTTGAGAAGAAAACATGCAATTATGTGCTTAACGTCTCCCTTTCTCCAACAGGAATGTGAGTTCAGAACGCAGCGAGGCCAGGCGAAAGCTGAGGGAATGCACAGGATTGGTGGATTCACTCATGTACATCGTTCAATCACAGATCAACCGCAAAGATGTGGATAATAAGGTACCTCTTCACTTAAGTCAGATGACAGATTTTATCTTTGGTTCCAGTAAAAATCAGATGAAACCAGAGCACCTTTCTTCCCTTTTCTTCTCCATCTTTGATCATGTTGTCCCCTTTTCGTCTCTTCCTGCAGTTGGTGGAGAACTGCGTCTGCCTCCTGAGGAATCTGTCCTATCATGTTCACCGTGAAGTCCCCGGCTACGAGCGCTACTCAGAGACCACGCCCCTCAACCAGGGGCCGGCCCCAGCTAACAAAGGCGGCTGCTTTGGCTCTCGAAAGGGCAAAGGTCAGTGTCAGACAGCTGTTACAGCTTACACTGTGTCCACGAGATTGGCTGTTGAAAGATGGGTAGCAGCTGATGGGTTTGAGCTTGTTGGTGGCGGAAGCACCTGTCACTGTTTTTCACACTCTACCACTGTTTCCCTCCTTTTTCCTCTTCTCTCTCTCTCCTCCCTCCTTCCTCCTACCTTTCTCCCATCTTTTTTCCCACCCTCCTTCACTTCCCCCTTTCTCTCTGCTGTGTTTAGATGAGTGGTTTTCCAAAGGTAAGATTCTCCTCTTGGTGTTCTCGTGAACGTTTGAAACTGAAACTATTGAGCACTCTGTCGTCGCTCATTTTACTAACGCAGAATAATGCTTCACAAGAAAATAAGAATGTCTAATGTTGAGTTCACATCCAATTCATGAGCATGATCACCTGATGTCACGCAGACGACATTGCATGTTCACGGTGCTTGTTCCACTGGTTGCATGGTTGCTTTTCACATGACGATGTACCAGAGTAGAGGACTGCGGATAACTGACTGCTCATCTCAACCAACTTCACATAATCTGTGTCATCTCTTCAGCTCAGTCTTTCACGTTCTCTTTTTTTATTTGATTTCTCGCTGCAGGAAAGAAGGATGGAGATGATGGGAGTGGAGATCAGGTTGACATCCCAAAGAGGACAACACCTGCCAAAGGTATGCATGGCTCTTTCCCATTCAAATCATTTATAATTGATCAGTCTTTAGGGTAGCACGCTTATATGTTGAAGTACAAATCCCCTTATGTCCCGTTTAGCACTCTGTGTGCTGCTATCAACACTGCTACTGATAAACGTAAACACAAGATCTAGTCCTGGACTAAGGACCTTTTTCACCGGATAAAATAGTCTCTGAATGAGATTACAAAATGTGTACTAATAGACTAATGCTTCCGTTCAGTCACACCGATAAACAGTTCAGGCTTAGTGTAAATTTTCAAAATACCAGGTCTAGCTCAGCTGGTAGAGTGTAATTTGTGGTATATTATTTGTGTTCAGCAGTTTGTGAAACTAACGCCCCTCTCTTTGTGTCAACTTCAGGTTACGAGCTGCTGTTCCAACCTGAGGTGGTTCGTGTTTACACATCGCTGCTCAGAGAGAGCAAGAACCCCTCGGTGCTGGAAGCTGCTGCCGGAGCCATTCAGAACCTGTGTGCCGGCCGATGGACTGTTAGTACCATTTATTAATACACTGAAACTCTGCTGTTGGGGGGGAAAGGGGGGGGGGGGGGCATTATTATTAATGTTAGTCAGTTGTAAAAAAAGTCCATGAATACTGTCTGTGTTATGAAGTTACTGGAATAAAACTGCCGTCAATGTATAATGACATTCATTACTCCCTCTCTGTCTGCTTGTTGTTCAGTATGGTCGGTATATCAGAGCCACTGTGCGTCTGGAGAAGGGTCTTCCCATGATGGCAGAGCTGCTGGCTCATGGCAATGACCGTGTGGTTCGGGCAATGTCCGGAGCCTTGAGGAACCTCGCCATCGACAACCGTAACCGCGAACTGCTTGGTAAGGATGTTGGATTGTGTATCCAAATGAGCTACAAAATACTCAATTACTCTCAAAAAAATGTAATTTTCGCTTCTCTTTTGCTGGATGTTGTTTACATTTATTCTATATACAATATTTGATGCACATGGACTCATTTTGGATGTTTGCATTTGTATTTTATCGATTTTCTTACCTCGATTTTCTTGTGTTTCTCCTGCAGGTTTGCATGCAGTGCCTCACCTTGTGGCCAACCTGCCTGGAGGCCAGAGTCAGTCTGGGCGCGCTCTGTCAGAGGAGACGGTGGTGTCTGTACTGAGCACGCTCACTGAGGTGCTAGGCAACAGTCTGGAGGCAGCAAAGACCCTTCGAGCCTCGCAGGGCATTGAGAGGCTCGTGCTTATCAACAAGGACGGGTACGTGTTCTGTAAAGTGAGCTAAGAATGTAGTAGTAAACATAGTGCTTTCAGTGTGTTTTCTATGAAATTAAAGCTAAATGTGAGCAGCTGGCTGGTAAACCAATTATGCATAGACAAAAAAAAAAACACTTTGCTAACTGTACATATCTCGGTGTGTCTTACAGCAAGCGCTCAGATCGTGAGGTGCGGGGGGCCGGCCAGGTGCTCCAGCTCGTCTGGGCCCACAAAGAGCTACGCCGGCCTCTTGAGAAAGACGGCTGGAAGAAGACAGACTTCATGGTCAACCTCAACCCCAACACCAGCACCACAAACGGCCCGAGCACCCGAGCCAACGGCACCTATGAAGACAGCACCACGCCACTGCTAGACAGAGGTCAGTGTGCAAGAAATAATCTGTGGTTCAAAACATTCACATTTAGAAAAAAAGTTTATAAAATTTAGTTTCTAAAGGTTACTGAAAAGGTGATACAGGCAGGACTAGTTCTAGTTAATATTGTTTGTTAGTTGTGCATTTAGACTTGTATATGTGAAGTTGATGTGTTGACTTTGTGACTCTGTTTTGTTTCACCTTAGGGGAAAAGAGGGACATGATTCCACTAAATGACCTTGGCCCTGGTTAGTACATTCATCATCACTGCTTTTTATCAGGACACATTTATAGAAAATGTCTTTTTCAAGATGAGATGTAGTATGTTTTGTTTTTTTTCTCATTCTTGTCATCTTTGTTTTTCTCAGAGGCCTACTCTACACTGGACCAGAGGGAGAGGAGACACACTCTGGATGAAACCACAGACACTTTACCGGTACTTTAAATCATTCTTGCGCACATTCACATGTGGGATTGCTCACTTTAACTACACTAACCCTTAATCTCCTGAACATTTCCTGACTTGAACCTTTAAAACTTCAGAATTACTGACATTTTTCTTTTCTCACATTCACTCCCTCTTTTATCTCTCTTTCTCTGGTTGTCTCTCAGCGAGGGGTATATGGGGGCAGAAAGGGCTCCTTGCCCCTGTTGGACTCCTACGATGGTTAGCCCTCCCCCCTCCCCTCTACCCCCCCTCTGCATGTAACAGCATGGTATGTCCAACTGACCTCTCGTCCTGCATGGACTCTGAGCTCCTTTTGTCTCTTAGAACTTCAAACCCTCAGTGAAACCTGGTCTCTGTCTATGATGGTGTACTGAAACACCTGGTTTATGTCCACTAGACTGAACTGTATGATGCCCTGATGTGATGTGTACATGCTGGTATAGTATAGTATGCTCCACGCAGTCTGTCAGTGTAGAGATGAACCCAAGGCTGATGATTAAGATTTAAATCCTCAGAATAAGTTTGTACAGTAGTGTTGTCACAATACCAGAACTCTGGCTTTAATACCACTGCTAATTTTACTATACAAATACCATAACTACTACAACAAAGAATAAAAGCAATGCAGAAAACAGAAAAACAGTTCGTTAACATTTTCTACCAAACTTTCCTTAAACAGCTTTGTAACTTTTGCAAAAAGGGGTTTTGACGTGACGTTCAGTGTGATCTGCGTCCTCTCAAAATAGCTTTGTGTATCTTGGAGCGGCAAATGCCAGAATGGACTTCGACTCACTTTAGGAATGTGGTGTAGTGTTTGATACTTTTGCCATGCTGTGACATATTGTCCAGGATCCAAGTACTCGGCTGCAGCTCTGTTATTGCCTGTTGCCAGCGGTCTAGGATTTGTGTTTCAGTGCACTCTTGTGGCTCTGCAGGGCATTACAACAACATATGTGCCAGAATATATACAGATTTAATGCATTTGGCAGCTTATTGCCTGCTATTTAGTAACTTAATTAGGATTAAACAAGAAAGTAAACTTGTAAGAAGAATGATTGATTCATTGAGATTTTGGGGAAAGTACTGGACACAAATGCTTGTATTTATAAGCAAGTTACTCTGAAATAATAATCCATTATTGATTACTTGTTACTTCTCTAAAATTCTCATTGTTTTGCTTTAAAGTTATTAGAAATTCCTCCAGTACGCAGCCTTCCACAACTCTTGTTTTGTCCCTGCGTTGCTGCTGTTTATTATTAGTGCATTCTTCTTTGTAGGTTGTCCTCCATTTTGTACTTTACTTACCCTTTTCTAATCCTGCATACACTTGCTGATGCAGGAAGGCACAAGATCTTTTTTGACAGATATTGACACACATTTTAATTCAATGGATCGCAGGATAATTGTGTTGAAATTTCATGTAGCACAGTTAGTTACTGACTGTCAAACCTAGTGTGATTTACTACTGTGTTACAGGGAAAACTAATGTCATTACATTTAACTATTTGTTCAGAGGTTACAATAAAAAAAACTCGATTTAATGTTATATTGGTATTAAAGTATTATTGAACATCTGGTTATTATGACAGCACTACTGTGCAGTGTGCTATACTTATACCACAGAGCGAGTCTTTGTGTTGCCTCCATGCTTATTGTGTAAATGACCCACATTTTAGTCTTTTATATTTTGACTCGGTTTTAATCGACATCTTTTGCTCTGTTCCTGCAGAAAAACTGATAGTGTGCATCACCCAGACTGGGCCGTCCCTGCCCTACCACTGCTACTGAGGAGAGAAGATCCAGATGCACAGACTCTCTCCCTCTCGTCTCCCCCCTCCTCTCTTCTCTTTCTCTCTCTATCACCACACAGAAGATAATTAGAAGATGAGGGTAGGCATCCAAAGATAGCGGCCGTGTTGCAGGCGAAACATTTCATGCAACGCACACACGTACAGATACATACACACCTACTTTTTATGAATTCATTCAATTGTAGCAACATAAATATATTCAGTTTTTGTTTTTTTATTATAATTCTTCTGTAAAGGCAATCACCTTGTTGACAATCATTTAATTCTGGTGTTGTCATCCTGCTTGTTTTTATTTTTTCTTGCTATTGTCAACATTTTGGTCAATTTTCAACACCCGCATCCCAATGATGAATTTGTACGTAGACTTCTATGTAGGGTATATACTGTATATAAAAAGAAAATGGGATGACTGCATTAGTTTTGGCTCATTAATTTAAATCGTCCCTTTACTGGGATCGTTGGGAGGTTGGGACCGATGGCCGCCCTGTAGATTGAGAATGTTGTTTATATAGGAGTTATTTTCCTGTCTAGAGTTATTTTCTCTCGGTTGGGATGAGCACAGGTGGAGACAAGAAAGGGCAGGTGTGTGTATATTTGTCATACAGTAAACCTGTGTGTGTGTGTGTGTGTGGAAAATGAATATGGACCTTGGACTATGTGTGTGTGTGTGCGCACGGACCAGACCCGTAAGACCACATGTTGATTATTTCATCTGTTCATGTTTTCTGTTTTTATCCTGTGCTCCTACTCCTGTGACTAAGCATATCTTTCTTTTGTTGTTGTTAGTTTTTATGGACCAACTGCCTCTTTTTGTGTTTGATTGTTTGGTACCTTAATTTCCAGCTTTTTGTTTTTCTTCCCTCAGTGGGGGAAAAAAAAAAAAAAAAAAAAAAAGATAATTTGAGGTGCTGCGTTTTGACTCATTGTCTGGATTTAGCCAATCAGACCAGTACAACACATCAAACGTGGTCCTGAAATGTGAAGCTTGGAACATGCACTACTAAACCACTAAAACATCCTGCTTCAGAAGCCATTTTCTGGCTCTGCTGTAACAGATTCACACTATAGACGCAACCTACTCTACGGCTTATTCTTCATTTAGAAAGTAACAAACACTTCTGGAGGGTCTCTTTGAAATAATTATCTCCTCTTTAAATCGGATTTTTTTTCTTTTTAAATCACTACTTTTTTTTTTTTTTTTTTACGCAATATAGCCGTTCATATTGGCATTCGTGATGTGCCCTTCCATTAAAAAACACTTAAATATGGGAGGCTTCTTCACTCAGAGGAGACTCGAGTTTTAACTGGCAGATTGGGGCAAGATACTGACTTTTAATTTAATTTGGGAGGCAGACAAAAAGCACATTTTGGTCTATGATCGATTTGTTTTTACATTTTTTCACTTTGTGTCTGGTTTGTATTTTATTTCAGGGTTTGTATGTGTGGGAGCGGTGGGTGAGAGCATTATGCAATTTGTTCAACTTTTTAGTCCCAGTTTTACCGCAGAGTTGTTTTTAAGGCAAAAGAGACCAATCATCTTTGTTTTTGTTTTATTTTTTACTCCACACACACACTATATTTGTAATGTTGCCTATCCATGTAAAATTATGATGTACCGTTCATACCTGCCTTGGCTCTGAGAAGTTGCTTTTTTCAGTAAAGTATGTAACTGGTAATACTGTTTTTTATAAATAAAGATCTTTTCTTAGACAAGATTTGGCGCCGTGTGATTGATGTGGCTGTGTGCGGAGGTGAGGAAGGACTGCTGTATCATGTAGATAAACATGTCTAATTAAAGAGAGGCAGTCTGTCCGTCTGGGTAATTTCATCCCCTCGCTCTTGTTGAGGCAAATGGCAAACGCAGAAAAACTTGACACTATGTCAGATATTCGCTCTCGAACATCGGTGTGCTCCATTAGGCTCGTTTTTATGCATCTGCCCCGGCGTGGCTTCAAGTTGTCCTTAAGTCCCGTTCTCGTGAACACGATATCTCACGAATTTCTGAAGGAATTTTTTTCAAATTTGTTAAACGTCCACTTGGACTCAAGAATGAACTGATTTGATTTTGGTGGTCAAAGGTCAAAGTCGCCAAATACGTTTTAGGCCATAACTCAAGAATTTGTGCTGTAATTACGATTACATTTCACACATGTTTAACGGGATACAATAATGAAGTGATGACATTTTTTACCCCAAAGGTCAACTTCACTGTGACATAATGTCCTCGGAAAAACATTTCTTTGGTCATTATTCAACACCATAACTCAGGAACAGAGGGGGAGATTGTGATCATATTTCTCAGTCGGTCGGACACTGAAAAGGTGACAATTTTGACTCAAAGGTCAGTGTGACCTCAAAATAGGTTTTTAGCCATAATTTAAGAGTTGGGTGATTCCAGATTTCACACACACATTCTGAATATCAATTCCTTCCAAGTATTCAATACATATATTATGAGTCTGGACAGACACGGATATAAACTGAAACTTGACTGGTTGGCGGAGGCATACAACCACGGGGCGGTAGTTCTAGTTTTGGATGCTCTAATTATCAGGGCTTGTTATCCGTGAAATCATTTGTGTCAACAGACCTTTTTTTAAACTCACTACAAACACATTCATCTCCCAACTTTAGACCTCGAACTGTGCTCAGGTGTTGTCTTCATTGCCTGCATAAAGCCGATTGGCTTCCAAACACTACGTGCACCGCAGCACAGTTAAAGACTGTTAAGTGTTCACATTCTCCGCTTTGCTGTTGTCTCTGGTTACACACTGACAGGGAATAGCTGTCGTGTGTGTGTGTGTGTGTGCCTCCAGCCAGACATGTCGAAGGAACACACGACGGTTGTACGAGGACGTGAAAGTGTCTCGCCGTTTCCAGTATGCAACACATTTGAAATGCATCCCACGCAGAGTGAGAAGCAGCTGCTGGATCACGAGGGCTTTGAGTGCATGTCAGAGTGTGAAAGTTTGATATTAGTCAGGTTATGATGTGTATGTGTCAGCGTGTGACCCATAACAACTTCACTGAGTTCCTTTTAGATGTTACTTAAAATGTAAATGTTGATAAAGATGAAGACACTTTACAAAGGACTGAGTACTTCAATGAGTGTGTAGGATGTTGTAGCTAATAATGTGGACCCTGATGTCCTGGGAGTTTTAGCAACATGGTGGGAGTTTATATGTAATTTAAAAACTTTCACATGGCAGGTGTTTTAGAGGCTGATCCAGTAGATATACCTAAATTTTATTATAGGCCTGTAACTGATTATTGTCGTCATCAATTAATCTGCTGACTATTTTGTTGATTAATCGATTGTTTATTCTACGAAATGTCAAACATTGTGATTAAATGTGGCTTTTGCCTAACAATGAAGTCAAGAGGTTTCACATCTGTATTTACATATTTTTTCCTCTGTTATTTTGAGTCTTGTTTTTAAGGAATGTTGCTGATTATGTGTTGAATAAAAAAGAGACGAATTAAGGATGGGTATCAAGTACCTTACTTTGAGGAATAGAAACATGGTTTGACCCCGATCAATTATACTGGAATCACATTAGGAAGGAATTTCTTCACGGCTTGTATAGAGAGGAGGAACTATTACAGTGACAAATGGGCATGTGGGTGTTTTAAAAAACTTGGAAAAAAAGGTGAACCTATGCTTTAAGGATTCATGACCTCATTAGATCTACAACCTTAGCTACACCCCTGGTAACACGTGAAGTGTAAAGTTTATGCAGAGTAATAAAAATCCTATAGCTGCACCAAGAACTCTTTGACAAGTAGCAGCCACAGGTGTAGATTTATTAGAGCTGTAATATAAATGGTCTTGTCCTGTAGCTGCTACAAGCGTATATCTGAGTGACAAGTGTGCTGTGTTAGTCACTGAGTGTGTGTGATGTTTGTAACCTGTGCAGCTGGTACACAGACACACACACACACACACACACACACACACACACACACACACCCTTCCTTAAACTTGAGACCACCAAACGCAGCAGATTCTCCCTCCCTCCCTGTGTCCCGTCATTTGGTGTCATATCTATTTAGGGCTCCCCCGCTGTTCTTCAGTTCCTCTATCGCTTTCTCGAGCTCAAGTAGAAGCAGCAGCATTTAACTCCAGCACACGAGATCTGGGGAAAAACTGCTGGGAGGATAAGACCGAAGGGATATAACACATGTTCAGTAGAGGAATGATTGTTCAACACCGGATTCGTCGTCCACATTAGGGACACCACCATGCATTATAAGGTAGGGAAACCACACCACTGGAAGATTATGTGTGGCCTTCCTTCCTTATGATCCCTGGAGCTGATTTGTGGAGGAAAGTGAGCCCAAGATCAGTTTCAGAGCAAAGGAACTGCTCATTCCTGCCTTGTAACTCATGGGTTCAATCGGCGTCCCTAGTCCGTCCTCTTCAAACTCAGATAACGAGTCCCCCGATCGCACTCCAGCCCCGGACACCTCCCGCCACACCTCCCACACCGGAAAGCAGAGCGGGCTCGGCGGCCTGGGCTACGGGTTCTGGGTGGCCTGGCACCACCTGAGGCCCTTCATCCCCTTCTTCCTCATCAGCTTCATGGTCGTGGCCCTCGTCTACCTGATGCAGGCCATCATCTTCGGGGGGCCCTACAAAGACCCGCTCTTCTTCGTCAAGTTCAACGAGCGCTGGCCCCGGCCTGCTGCAGCCCAACAGAACTCTCCAACACCTACCAAGGTTTTCAGTCCAGTCCCCTCCACGTCCTTCGAGCAAGTCCTCGTTGAACTGCACAGAGACAATGAGACGATGTGAACGGTTTGATTACAAAATGTGGAGGAACTTTTCTTTTCTATGTGGATATGAGCAACAAGGACTCCCCAGGGATTACACCAGGCCTCAGTGCTATTAAAAAGGCACAGACTGATACTAATGTATATGAGTAATTTAATTTAGGGTGTATTTGGGTTGTTGTATATGTCCCCAACCTGTCCTTTTTACCAGACCCCAGGACTAGTTATGTTACAGATCTAAAAATAACATGTAAGACTGGGTGAAAAGGAGTTCTATGAACATCTTTCAACAATGTGCAGCTGAATCAGGCGCTTCTCAGATCAAGGACAACAAACTTCAATCAGTCAGTGTGCTCCAGTCTCTTCTAACGTGTGAGACTGGGCCATGATGAAATAATAACTTTTCAGGTCAGCAGTGCTGCAATTTATTCATGTAGTTTGTCTCTGTTGTGATTTTTCTGGACAGATTTTTGGACTTATTTACATTGCAGGCACATCAATGGCCCGTAAAGTTGTAAAAAAAAAAAAAAAATACATCTGTCAGTCTGTCTGATGTGTACAGTAAAACACCAATGATATCATATCTTTGGCCTGTATTTCTGTCTGTGACAATGGATGTTAACGCTTTAGCAAACATGAGGTAATAATATGAGGTTTCAGCAGTCTGAGTTAGACAAATGAAGTGGGAATCTTTTAAAGTTACAGTCTTTTTGGTACTAAATTCCCACTTTGTGTTACCGTCCCTCCACCATGGCTCAGCAAGCAAACACTGTCCATGAAAGCACAGAGAGGGGAATTTAACTCAAGCCTCATATTAGTTTCAGCTGAGCTTTAGAGGTCATTTTGCATAGAGCAAGACTGTGGATTTTGTCCCCCATCACTTCCATTGAAATGGCTGCAGGAAGGGATCTCTTTACAGCCTGTATGGACACAACTAAAGTGACCAATAACCCCTTCAGTGTAGGTATGTTCATGTGAGTATTGTATAAATTGTATAAATATTGGGGCAAAAATGTGAACTTATCCTTTAACTTTCCACGAGCACCACATTTTTGACTTTGTTTTTTCCCTTTTATACGAATGCTCCAACAGGGAGGCAGGGGTTGACAGGCAGACTGGTAGCTCTGTACAAGACACAACATATAGGTAGACAAAAATAACACCTTGTTAATGTGTTTATTCATATCACTCAGGGGCAGGGTATCCAAGGACGGTCATTAAAATTGTTTACCAGAAATAAGATGTTAACCAGACTGTGGCACAGTTGGGTGGTAACAGTTAACACAGGATTATGTTTTTATTGTGTCTCAGTATGGAGTGTCTTCAGCCACAGTAATGTACCATTTATAGTGTTTCACTGATTAAAATGTAGTGTAACAGTAGCACAAGTACTGAAGTCACCAAACCAGCTAAGTAGTCTCAGTAACACAGAAATGTATACCTAAACTTTGTTAAAATTAGCTAATAGCCACTGTAAGCGACTGGTCATACCAGACCAAGTACGGCTGTAGCAGCAAAACCCCTGAGTATACTGAACTAAGTAAGGGTGTTTTTTATTGCTTTTGAATTAAACTTTTTATTTTTAAAAAGAAGAATGTGTTATTTGTTCCCTTAAAAGTTACATAGTCTCAAAAAACAAAACAAAAAAAAAAACCTTTGGATTAGCTGGAAAATATATTGTCACACAGCCAAAAACAGGGCTGTTTTTCTGAGCTCACAGGGCAGCGACGCTAAACATATGGAGATTTTATAGATTATGATGCATTGCTGTAGATTAAACTACCCAACAGTGTAAATTAGTACAACCATAAACAGCTACAGCAGTAAAATGCAACATACGGTACACATGAATGCACCAGTAATATTAATTCAAAAGCATAATAGTAAATCACTGACCAGGGACCGTTTTCTGCAGAATTAGTACTTTTAATTTTGATACTTTAATCAAATTTAGCTGATAATACTTACATACTTTTACTTAAGTAAGGTTTTGAATGCAGGACTTTTAATGTAGTGCAGTATTTTCCATGTGGTACTGATACTTTTACTTAAGTAAACGATCTGAGTAGTACTTTTTCCACCACTGCTGACTGAATTAGCTTTAGCTAGGTGCTACCAAATAGACTGGCAACTAAGTGTAAATTAAATTAGACATTTTTTAAATCACTTTTGGTCTCTTCACTTACTCGTCTGTGGCCACCAGCCGGGATAGTATATGTAAATATAGTCACTGACCGCCATAAAAGGCACATTTGGAGCATGATTTGGAGTCTAATCATTTGAAGCGAAAGGGGAAGCGGCAGGAGTGAATTATCTCGTGTTCAACGCGTGTGTCTGTAGTCTTTGGCTGTCCGTTGCTGTAACTGTGGCCGTTGCGTAGCGACGCCACTGCCCCCTGGCGTCGAAGTGGACCGTTGCCGCTGATGACCACGCTAACCCGTGGACCTCACTAAAAACGGACAGAAAAACAAAACATCTAGAAAAGCAATATACTTTCTATTAACCTTCCTTTAAAAACACATGAGTTTTTAAAAGCGAACCAATTTAATTTCTTTGACGCGGGGACGGATTTATAGGGGCTTTTTGAGACTCGCAAACGGTGAGTGAAGCCGGTGTCTGCAGCCCGCCGGGAGAAAGTAGTTCAGACAGCTGAGGTTGTACTCGGAGGTTCTGTTAGAGCCACTAATGTAAAGTTCATGACATGTTAACTAACAGGTGGTCTGTCATGACAAGTTTACACCGCCTTTCTCTGGGCGGGCTGGTCGTCATGTGCGCCTGCTAGCTGGCAGCTAGTTGTCCGCAGTGATGCTAATCAGCAGGTGTGCTTTGATCACAGCGGCGCTTTGTCACGTTTAATCAGTTTTGTCCCATCTGAGAAAGTTTTTTATTACAAATTTTATCCAGTTAAAATCGTATACATTCGGTTGTTATAAGAACCATAGGGAGGGAAACTTAAACAGCACTATAATTGTAGTAATTTGTAAGGTGACACTTTGTTCTGGTACCGGACTAGTTAACCTCTAATGCATGAATTTGTGGTTGAACCCATTATAGAGAACTATAAATCTACTGCCATGGAAGAAAGAAAGTTTTAATATCATTTGGAGTGAGCTAAGTGCTCTTAACAATGGGATTTAGAAATAAGCTCTTAATATGTTAATAAGTACTCAATATTGGATTGATGTCAATTAAACTGTTCTCTTTCAAAATAATCATTTAAGCCATAAGCCGATGACTATCAAAATATAGCTACAGTATTAACTTAATCTAATTAATAGGGTTCAAGGTTCAGCTTTATTGTCATCACACACCACAGGGTTGCCACACTACACACACACAAAATGTATAAACAGATATTCAAATATTTAAATTAGAATAGAATAAAACAATAAAGTACACAATAAAATAGAACATATATATAAAGTATACAAGCAAATAAAGTATATATGTACAGTGTGTGCAATAGTATACATAAATAAAAATAATACATGTTAAAGTACACAACCTCGTTATAATATAAGTTTAATACATCTGACTGTAACGGCTCATTATGGGGCTGCTTTAAGTACACAGTACTCCAACACCCCTGATCAATAAAGTGCATCATCTCTTTAACAGCTGGTGTTGACATTAGCAGAAAGGAGAGAATGAATCTGCTGCGTGTAAATCACAGATAACAGACTGTTAAGTATCGATCCCGCTCGATCTGTCCATCAATACAACACAGTCCACAGGCTAGAGCTAGAGCAGCTTTGTGCTCAGCGTGTACCACAGAGTCAGACGTGTGCGGAGTGTAATGTTGTTTTCATATTGCATAAAGATGTACTGATGATGTTTGTATTGATTACTGTTGGTTTAACAGTTTCTCACACATGGGCGCCATTATAGATTAGTGTTTGAAATGTTGTGCTCTTATTTAAGCCCTTGGTTTGTTGGAACCTTTTCATGAGCCTGATGAAGCACATTAATAAAGGATCTTTGATCAAATACTTCTATGGTCAGCTACCACAAACAACTGTGTTTTACTTTTACTCCTTCTTGTTACACTTTCAGGAATGCTCATAAAAGTATGACGTCTTTCCATAATAATTCTGGCCAGTTAGAATTCAGTAGTTGTGTAGAGAGACGTATTTGCACCAAATACAAATTGTCATCACCTTTATTGATTCCCCCTCACTCTCCTCCTCTTCTGTTCCTCCTCTGAAGTGGATGGGTGAGATGTGGTGCTACCAGAAACCGGGGTTTGAAGCCCTCCTCCTCACTGAGCTGCAGAGACAGCAACAGTGCAGCCTGTTCTGTGACACTGTGCTCCAGACAGAAGGTATAAATACACTTAATTAGTACTCTGCGTAGGAGGTGTGCCTATGGACAACCTGCAAACTCCACACATTTTCACATACTAACGTCTCGTATTCTAGTTACTTGAGTTGTGGAAGCCGTTATCATTAGTGAAATCTTTCCTCTCCTCCAGGTGTATCGGTGCCAGCACACAGTTGCATTCTCTCAGCTATCAGCCCCCGCATCTCCTCCACTCTGTCCTCCATGCCGCCGCTCCCTGCAGGACAGAGCCGTCTCTTGGAGTTTCAGGCTCTCCGCGACTGCACCCTGCTAAACATGGTCAGACTGCTGTACTCCGGAGAGATGGCAGGGGAGGGGGCGAAGGAGAAGCAAGAGGCTATTTCTACTGCAGCCAAGCTGGGTATCCATGGGCTGGTGGAGGTCACAAAGAGAGACTGTAAAAGCAGAAATGAGGAAGGAGAAGGCCAGCATGCAGAGGTGGGAGTGCAGACGGAGCCAGTGATGCCTGTGGAGAATGAGGGGAGACGGGGCAGGTGGAGGAGAGAAGTGAGGGATGGAAGCACCTTTCTGTGGAAGGAGACACTGCCAGAGGGTGGAAAAGACACATGGACAGAGGAGCTGCAGGTAAACACAGCTCCCCCTTCTCACCCAGCAGCCTCCTTTGAGACCATTGATATGGCCTCTCTCCAGAGTTTAGGACAGACTGACCCCCATCTTCTTCCCCCTGATATTCCCTATGTCCCCATATCCCTCATCTACCCACCAGATGAAAACCAAACACCCCAACTTTCCTCTTCTCCCGCGTGTCAAGAACCCACAGCAACTGGACACACATCTGTTGCTGTTGTGGCACCACCTTACACCTCCGCCCGCCCGTCCCCCCTTCCTTTTCCCAGCCAAGCGACCCTGTGTGCTGCTGACCCTCAGAGCTGGTGGGCTGGCCCTCAAGGAGCAACCACAGATGTCACAGCGGCTAAAGAATGGGAGGACGAGCAGTTCGAGCAGTTTCAAGGTAACATCCCCGGATACATCAACCACTTCCTGAACCCGGACAAGGAGGAGGGCTCCCGCAGGGGGCGATCAAGGAAGAGGAGGGGGGCAGGAGTGGGAGGTGCCAGGAGAGCGGAGACGGGGGAGAGGAGATCCAGGAGACCACGAGCAAGAACAGGAGGGAGGGGGAGAGGAGGGTTAATGCAGACGGTGGATGTGCAGGAGGTGGGGGTGAGCAGGCTGCAGAAATTGTTCCTGCAGAGGTGGGGGATGGCGCCGTCCAGGACGGGTCAGGGTGGAGGAGCTGTAGGCAGGAAGTTGTACCTGAAGACCAGAGAGCTTCTGAAGCCAGCCAAGAGCTGTCGGAGGAGAAGAAGGCGTGGCAAAGTGTGGGAGTTCAGCCAGAGTGGCGAGGTGAGGGAGGGAGGAGAAGGTAACATGCAATCACTTAGCTCAAAGAGGATAACGGGTATGCTCAATGATTTGTGAATGGACTCAGATTATAAAGTTAGTGTATAGTCATTGTAGAAAACTAAGAACACACTATTACACCTTTTTCATTCTTTGCACGTCTGTATTGTAATTGATACACTTTTCTCCGCAGTTACAGGATGGTCTCCCTGTTGGCAGGCCTCGGAGGGCGAGGGCCAAACCAGCAACATCAGTTTACTTTTCGTCCCCTTCCACGTCCTTCTACAACGTTCATACCTTATCCACCTGCAGCCCTTCCCTCCAGCCTACTCCATCGCGCGGCCTGCTGTCCCCTGGAGCCTCGTACGTGTCTCAAACATCGTCCTTCCTCCACACCACCTCCCTCCCTCCTCTGGCCTCTCCACCTCCAGAGGAACAGTCCAAAAACTTTGATTGTCTAGTGGAGGAAGTGATGATGGACCTCAACTTTTTACCAAACAACAATGGTGCTCCACATTCTCAGCCTCCAACCAATAGCAGCAGTTGTGCCAATGCCTCCTCTGGCAGTACTTTGGCCCAAAACAAACAACAAGGCTGTACCACTGGGACTCTGGAAGCAGGTCAAGGTTTCCATGGATCCAGCTCTGGAAACAGTGAGGTGCCCATCCTGCAGCAGCAGGGACAGGGAGAGCTGAATGAGATGCTGGAGCACTTCTTCCAGTATTTTGAGCAGCATGGTGACAGCTGCTCTGCCAGGGAAGAGGTGGAGATGGGTGGTCAGAGCTGCACAGAGGCTAGCCAGCCTTACACTGTCCTGAGAAAATACAGAAAAACCAAGACCCAGACCACAATCCCTCGCCTACAGAACACATGCACACCACGTCCAGTCAGACGCTCTGAAATAACTGAACTGCAACACAACGATGAAGCTGAAACACAGTCGAGACGTTCACAGCCATGCCAGGCTTCTGCTCGCAGTGCCGTTCCCCCCAGACATACAGAGGGAACATCGGGGGAAGTCAGAGCACCGGCCAAACGACGGAGCAGGAGAAGAAAAAATCAGTATCTGTTCTCATTTGAGAAAAAGAGGGTGAAGGTGAGGAAGCCAGTGTCAGCAGGTGACGCAAAGACCAAAATTGTTCAAGACCGAGGAGACAAGCAGCTACAGCAGATACCCGTGGTGAAACTGGAGAGGAGTGGCCCGCTGCCAGTCACAGTTACACTGCGGGGACACAACTGTCAGAGTCTGAAAGACAAGGTGACAACTCTCCACTAATGCTTCTGATGATGACTGCTGTCACCATCAGTCCAGCAAAACACCCTGCTTTTTTTAAGACAGGTCTGATCACTGATATTAATATGAGGGTGAAACTGGATTGCCACAGCCACAGAATGGGAAAGAAAATGTCTCAAATGGTTTTTCTGTGCATATATGTTTTTCAGATTCCTGCAAAAACAAACACCAGTTCATCATCAGTTAAATGCCCACACGGCAGCTCGGTCTCACAGACCACAAAGACGTACCCAATCAGGAGCAGGTTTAGGGAAGCACATACCATGGTGAGCATTGACCTTTTTTACAAGATCGAGACCTTGTGTAGGTGAATGTGTCTTCCAAACATCTGTTCTGCAAAGAGAGAGGCACCATGTTAAGATGGTGAACATGGTAAACATTATGCCTGCTAAATATCAGCATGTTAGCATTGTCACTGTAAGCATGTTAGCTCAAAGCACCGCTGGGCATAAGTACAGCCTCGCGAAGCCGCTAGCATGACTGTAGACTCTCAGTCTTGCTTTTGTATTTGCCTGTATAATCTAATAAGGTTCATTTGTTTTACAGAACACTGTGCCCTTTTTTGTGGAGCCACTTGTAGACAAACAGCCACCCTCAGCAGGTCGCAGGCGAGGCAGGCCCAGGAAAAATAGACAACTTCTCAGCTTATCTAATGGTGAGAGTGCAACACCACCAATTCAGCCGCAGCCTGTGGATGAACAACTAGAGAAAAATCAAGAGAGACGTGAAGAAGAATTGACCGGTGGGTCCACAAGGAGGGGAAAGAAGAGGGGAGCCAAGTCAGAGGAGGAGACAAGCGATGATGCCACTGTGGCCAAGAGGGTTTGCCTTGAGCAAATGGCACAGCCGACCTCTGAAACATGCGTACCAAGCTCCGAATCTGCAGACTTTGTCTCCGAACCGGCAACCATAGAGACAGAGGATGTAATCGACGTGGAGACTGTTTTGCTGACCAGTGTAGGAGATTGTTTTCAAAGAGAAGAACAAGTGTGGAGTGAAATCAAACTCACAGGAAGTGAGGAAAGTTTGATGGATGAAGAGACGCAGAACAGCGGTGATGAGATAATCGATGTGGATGGAGGAGTGGAAGATGGCCGCTGCCAGAGCGGAACAACTCTGTCTCATCTTGTTGAAGTGAACTCTTGTGTTTCACCTCCTTCACATTCAGCTAAAGAGGTCAGTCCGGGGTCGAAAGGAAGCTTGGAAGAGGACACAGACGAGGACATTGACGTGACAGGAGCTTCCAGTCCCGTCCCTGATCCGGTGAGCAGCTGGACAGTGTCTTCAGAGGGCGAGGAAGAGGAAGGAGACAAGGATGTTGATGTTGTCGGATAAACGACGGTCTTCACTACTATGAGTAAAGGTGAGCTTGTTAACAGAAAATATCAGACTGAGATGCTCTTACATTAGCATCTGTCCAGTGCCAACAGACAGAGCTGTCGTTTTCTTTTCTACTCGTCTCCTTCAGTTTGTGTTATTTCTTACATTTCCCAGAAAACATTCCCGAATTTGTTTCATGTAGCTGTGAGTTACAGGGCAGGTAGAGAAATGTGGTTTCGTCATGAATGTCTTCTGTGTTGCTGCAAACACACTGACAATCACGTGTGGGATTTTTGTTTTCCTGTTCCGCCAGTGTTTAGGAAAAGGACAGCTGTGAGCGACACGTTAGCTATTTGTTTGGACTGAAAGACAGAAAAGAAAAGATGTGCGTGTATTCAGTTTCAGCTCTTGAGTTGAGTATACAGACTTAACAATTGTCAAACTGTCGAAGGAGACTTGGATTGTTCATTTTTTTGTGCTGTGTCGATATTTAGCCGTTGATTTTATGTAAGGAGTTCTGAGCTTGTTACTGCTAAGTTCAGTAATCTGTGATTGACAGATATGTTCAGCAGTTCAGTTTGTTTTAACTGGCCAGTGTTGAAACAACACTAACCGAACAGTTTAGAAAGAGATTCACAGCAAAAAAAATCAGGTTTATGTACTGTCAAAGGAATCAGGAGTGTTTTATTAGTTGTAACTGTGACTAAGACTGTATTAGTTGTAAATATGATTGATAATGTCGGCCTCTGTTCTGCCACAGTTTGTACATCTTCCAGGAAATCTGTCGTCTTCCTTGTTTTACTGTCAAGTTATGTTTGACAATGTTCCTCGTTGCAGTTTTGAGTCTCGGACTCTTGATTTCTACAATAAAAACTCCTCTCTACTTCCTGTGTGGCAGCAGCTCTGTTCTGTGGCTCCACTCGAGGCTCGTCATCAGGCTGTAGATTTCATTTTCTCCCTCACCTCATGTTTGGGATCGAAACAAAAGACACAAATGTACAATACTGAACTGACTAAAGCCCGACCCATACAGCAGTGTGGTCAATATTATTGATCAGTTGTAACTTAATATTATTAAAATACCAACGCAACATGTATAAGTCAACATCACCAATACTATTGGAATCACACAGTCAGAGTGCTACAAGTTAAATACACATTGTCTCATTTTTGAACATCACTGACGAGGTCGACGTATTTGTTAGTTTCAGTGTCTCCAGAAAGTTTCTGCTGCGTTGTATTTCTTTCTTTCTTTATGCTGCATATCGTCAAAAAGCCAAATCTTTCTTAATTTGCTTGTGTTTTATTTATTTGCAGCATTTTTTCTAAAGTGGTGACGATATTTTCTTCATCTGTTTGCATGTTTTTCTTAAGCTGCACTGCGTTCAGCTCTCGGCCACCATACTAAACAGTTGTTAGTGAAAGTACTGAGTGCCTTTGAGATGAATGTCCAGTTCAATTCAATTCAAAGGGCTTTATTGGCATGGACGTATCAAGAACAATATTGCCAAAGCATCAAAACACAATTTGTCCAAACATTTGGACAACACACAATAACAGTTGTGTCCTATCCTGTCCTCTTTGTTGCATTAGTCCTCATCTTGCTTTGCAGACAGTAGGCTGTCTGTCTTGGAAGGTATACATTCAACTACAGATGATTATGTGGCTGACATTTTGGCTTGAACCAACGTGATTATAAGTACCACTTAACCCCTGCGGCTGTAAAGAGTTTCATCCTTCACAGAGATCAGCTTGAGTTCATGTCGTTTGCAGTGTAATCCATTAGTGACATGGTTTCATTATGGGACAAAGTATCAAACCTCCTGCAACATGCATACATTTGAGAAGTCTCTATAGACATTTTGATACTTTTTCCCATTGTGAAAATGTTCATAATTAAAACCTATTACAACTGACATAAACTCAAAACATGACTGTTTTCTGTGAAGAGAAAAACTACAGACTTTACCTTTAAAGCCTGCAGGTGGTGTGTTTCATACTGCAAGGAGACTTTATTCATGTAATCACCATGAAATCACACACACACACACACAATAAAGCAAGAATACATGAATTGAAAATGAGTTTATTAGTTATCAACCTGTGGATCAACCTCCTACACACAACAACAGAACACATCTGAGCTGCACCACAGCACAGTCTGCTGCACCGAGGAGGGTGAGTGCAGCTGGGGAGGATTTCCCGGTCATGTTGGAGCTTCACCCCCCCACCCCCCACCTCTGTTTGGTTCCAACTCGCTGAGGAACTACTCCTCGCCCAGCTCAGGTGAGAGTACAGCGCAGGTGTGTGTTTGTGCGTGAGTGTGTAGGGATATTTAAACCAAATAAAAAGACACTGTGAGCGTCACTTATGTCAGCATGCGTGTGTGTGTGAATGTGGGGGGCGTGTGTTTCCCTGTGCTTTAACAGTGCGATATTGTCTCTTATCACACTCTGGCAGCGGCTGTAAATCAGTAGCGGTGTTGGGGCCGCTGTTGGCGGCTCAAGTCAAGTGGAAGAAAGGGTTGAAGAGAGACAGAAAGAAAGAGAGGAGAGGGTTATGGGTAAAGGGAGGGGGGTCGAGGGGAGCTGCTGTCTCAGTCTCAGCCTGTCCTCCTCTCAGTGCTGGATGCGCCTGATGGACTGGATCTGGGGGGTCTGACAGTGGGAGCCCCAGTTCCTCCAGTGCTGGTAGTCTCCACTGTGTCTCTCACACTCCATGATGTACTGCTGGCCCCTGTAGCCAGGGTGCTGGTAGCACACAAAGCTGTGGGATGGGCAGAGAAGGCGGCGAGGGTTAGTGGGACTATTTTAGGAGCTGCATGAGCTGCTGTGACAAGTGTGGGGATTTAGTACATGCTTAGAGCTTCCAGCTGGTTTGTCTACTACATATAATGCATGCTAATGAGGGATTATAGTGACAAACAGTGTACAGGTTTTTTTGTGTGTGTAGATTCAATTAATTAAGTGTGGATCACCTGGGAAATGGAGGAGCATGTGTAGAGGTGTGCCCTGATAAAATGCATCTTATTAGTCCCGTCCACACAATCAGATTCACAATAACTTACGCGCCACACTGCACGTGCATGGAGCCAACTTCAGGCATCATCCAGCCCATGGCCTGCAGAGAGGGGTAGTCGTCGCAGACCTCCACACTGCGGCCCATGAAGTTCTCCCTCTCAAAGATGATCATGCGACTGCTCTGGTGGGACTGTTAGTGGAGAGAGAAACGGTTGGAGTTTGGATGCCTTCCTGAGGTGATTGCTGATTGTCACCTGAACACTTTAAGTGTAACTCACGGCGCAGTAGATAGGGCGCAGAGACATAAAGCGCTCCACGTGGTAGGAGAGGGAACCACTGTAAGCGTCCCAGTGGGGGTACTCTCCTCTCTCCAGGATGAACTGCTGGCCCTGGAAGTCATGGTGCTCAAAACCAACCCAGCTGTGCAGAGAGAGAGAGAGGTAACTGTTAACATCACTTCACTGTATGTCTGTATACTGACTATTTCACATTGTAGGTCTTTAATATTTAATGGGTCTCATTTTTGTCTTGTTTTTTTCTAACCAGAGGCAAAGTTTGTGAGACTTACGCTCCGCTCTCCACCCTGATGGAGCGGATGTTGTCCAGTCCGCAGTCCTGAATGTTGCAGCACTCGGAGGTGAACTCCAGACACTTGCCCTGGAAATGCTCCTGCTCGAACACAGTCACCTGGGGAGACGGGGCGAGGGAGGAGGAGGAGCAGGGGATGGAGAATAAGTGGCAAAGAAGAAGAAATATAGGTTATCATATAGTTTATCCACCTTTACCTTTGAGTATCAAGCAGAGATGCACAGGTCATATAAATCCATATCATATCCACCTCATCTCGTTTTGAATCACATAATTTGTGCACAAAATGAGTGTGTGTTTACCTTGAAGAAAGGAGCCATGCCCATTCCTGAGCTGACCAGCGGCTGCATCATTGGGGACCTTGTAGTTCTGTACATCTTTACTCCTGAGTGGAGTAAATGAGGACAGAGAGAAGGAGGTAAAGTAAAAGGCAAGAAGGTATGGGGGAAACAGTGTGGGGGAAAAATGTTCTTCAGAGACTCACTTAGAGCATCAGTGATTCAACAATGTAATATTCTAGACTACGTGGCATGTTTTCTTAGTGTAAAACATGATGGTGTTCAGCTTCCCCTTACAGGAACACCACAAATCCAAATCTGAACTAAAACATCTGAAGGAGGTCAGTCAAAATGTACTTTTTAAAAAGGTGAAATGTGAAATACAATTCTGATAACAGGTGTTTCAGATAGTGCTTTTGGTTTTCAGTGTCTGTGTGAAGCAGCTTGAGTGCACCTGCCTGTCTGACCCTGAGCTGTGTTGAAAGCAGAGATGCAGCCTTACCTAGAGTGGCACTTTATAGGAAGAGCTCGGGAGTGATACGCGCCTACCGCCTGCCTCGCGTAGAGCTTTAAGAGAACCTGGCGCTTCAGTTTTATACCGACGGTCGGGGAGCGCGCCTGCTGGTGCGCGTACACGGCTCGGACTCGGACCGCGCACACCGTCCGTTCGGCTCAGCGGCAGTGCCAGCAGCGAGGCGCGCTCCCGGATTCGCTGCGTGGCCGCTGGATGCTGTTGTCCCGCTCCAGCGGCCAGCTCAGCAGATCCTATAGTGCTGCTGGTGCTCTGAAACAAAGGCGCTCCGGTATGTTCGGACCCCGGTCAGCAGTCCAGCGCGTGCCCCGGCACAAAGGGCCGGGATCGGGGTGGAGAATGTGGGGATTAACGGTGGAGCAGAGAGGCACCGCGGGGGGACACAGAAGGAGATAACTGGGTGGGTCTGTATACATGTATAGAAACGTTAGAGAGCTGTAAGTTTCATTTTAGTCTGTTCACACAATGGCATGTCATTGTCACCAAAACGCTCTTGCGCGCACCTTCAAGGGTGCAGGTACACCTGTGTGAGCACCGATGTGTGGTTTGGCAAAACCAGTTGTTTCCAAAGTGAATGTAACCTTTCTGATGAAGGTTTCCCTGCAGTTACATCCATTCAAACAGTTATCAAATTCTAAATTACATCAAACATACGAAAGATCTTGTCTGGTTAAACAAATCCCATCCTGTCTAACATGGGTCTGTGGTCTTATGCCTCCATGCGGGGTCTTCTAGATGAAAAGTTTGGGAGAATCAGACCTGAAGTAGGGAAGCATTTCATTCAGATTTATCTATCACACATGAATGGTGCTCTCTGACATTATCTGGAAACATATAGCCTGGAACATTTCATAAATAAACGAGAATAAATAAATTAGAACATAAATGATATTTAACTTTATGTGAAAGCCAGAGGTTTGAAGCCACATATTCCTGCAGCTACAATCAAGTAATTCATGTCACTGTGCAGCCAAGCCTGTCTAAGTGTACTGGTTTATACTTTATAAATATATAAACTGTATAAGTATGGTGACAGGAGAATAAAAAATCTGAAATATAAGACTAAATTACTATGATTAGGGTGATTATTTACCTCTAAGAGTTGATGTCAGGAACATCAACTTGTATTTTATTAGTTCTCCAGCTTCAGTCAGTCCTCCTCTGCCTCCGCCCATCCTCTCTGTCCGTCCCTCTCTGATGATGTGGGGTTTCTTTTGTCCCGTGCCTCTGACCTCAGCAGGTTTGTTTCTCTCCCCATAATCCCTCTCCCATGGGCGCCAGCGTATAAAAGGGAGAGGCGCACTCCGAGCCACACACACTCTGAGTGAGGCTCGGCGTAGGCATCGCACACACATACAGGTAAGGTACACACACACACACACATATATATTGTACACCTGCAGGTGTGTGGAGATACAAAGCAGGAGGAAGAGGCATAGATCACACGGAAATATTCAGATAATTTTATCTACTTTTTATAATCTCTCCTCTATCTCTAATGCATCCGCATATTTCTTCCAGTCAAAACAGGTTCGATTTATCACATAAAAGTGTTTTCCCCTCTTTTTCCACCCAGTAATCATGTCCACTGGAGATAAGAAGACTTCTTCCCAGACTGACGGGAAGGTCGCTCAGGGCAAGAAGTCTGAGATGGGAATGATGTCCTACAAGGTGGGTTTTTCTCAGATACAGATATGATAGTGATATCATGATATGATTATCATATCACAGACCCTCACTGTTGTCGCACTGACTCATCTGCCCCCTCCAGATGTACGTGTTTGACCAAGAGAACTTCCAGGGTCGCATGATCGAGATCAGCAACGAGTGCATGAATGTGTGTGAGATGGGCATGGACCGCGTGCGCTCCCTGCGCGTTGAGTGTGGACCGTAAGTCTCAAAAAAGATACGTGCATTTTCACATTCAAAACGCTCGTCTTTGCATGGATACTTCATGATATTGTCTCATCTGCAGCTTTGTGGGCTTCGAGCAGATGAACTTCTGTGGTGAGATGTACATCCTGGAGAAGGGAGAGTATCCTCGCTGGGACTCCTGGAGCAACTGCCAGAGGAACGACTACCTGCTGTCCTTCAGGCCTGTCAGAATGGTAAAAAAAACATGCTTGGTTTCATACTCTTAAGTTTCCCTTTTGTTTCAGACTCCTCCCTAAACAAGTGTTTTTCTCTCTTCCAGGACCCAGAGAAGCACAAGATCTGCCTGTACGAGGTCGGAGAGTTCAAGGGCCGCAAGATGGAGATCATGGATGATGACGTTCCCAGCATGTTCTCCTACGGCTTCACCGACAGAGTGGGCAGCATCATGGTCAGCTGTGGAACGTGAGTGTCACTTGCAGCTCAGAGACGGGACTCAAATGACATAAAAATCTACATAAAGTCAGTCCTACACTGATGTGTTTCCTCTTTTTTCTCCAGCTGGGTGGGATACCAGTTCCCTGGATACCGTGGCAGCCAGTACCTGCTGGAGAAGGGCGACTACAGGCACTTCAACGAGTACGGCGCCCGCCATCCTCAGTTCCAGTCCGTGAGGCGTATCCGTGACATGCAGTGGCACCAACAGGGCTGCTACACCATGGCCAGCAAGTGAGGCTCAGGGAAGGAGAGAAAGAGAAAGAGTGGAAGTGAGGGAGAGGGGCGGAGGAAGAGGGAAAGGGGGAGAGATGTCTGAGGCCTTACCTCAGTACCTTAAACGGTCTTTGATCTAACGCAGTGAGGGGAAGGGTGAGGATTTAGATCTGCCCCTGATCGGAGACAACACCTCAGTGGAAGGACCAGCTGGACCACCCTCCGTTCCTCTCTGTCTCTGACTTTTCTCTTTCTCCCCTATGGGCTGAGTTTTGCTTTCCTCCCTTTTCTCCCTTTTTTTTTAGTCCCTCACTTCATTCCCCTCCTCGGTCCTCTTAAACACCAAAGAGGGAACACAACACCTCTGGCTGTTTTACACACTTGATTCTCGGCTCAGGGTATGATGCACCATGGGAAACTGAGTCCCTAGAGCCCCCTGTCCCCCATCTTCTTGCCCCTGTGCTTTGCACACCCTCTCTGCTGTACAGAATCCTGGCCAAGTTTTCAATAAAAAGGAAAATCTTGATTTCAAACATATTGCTGTTGTTACTTATTACTGAAAAATCACCTGATTGAACAAAACAGACAAATAAAATAATAAGATGAATAAAAAATGTGAGATTAATCCGTTTTGATTAATCATTAATCAATCACTGCTTTTCTGAAGCTCACTATTTTGGATGCTAGCCGGACACCAATTATCACTTCATGCTTGACTTCAAACTTTTCAGGAATTGTTGTGAACCAGTATGTTATTTGTGTGGTATGTGTTCATAGTTTTCTTTGTGAAAATGTGGTTGTTTTAAGTAAAGAGAACAAACACTCCTGTTATGGTCATGCTGAATGGGGTTTGAAAAGCTCTGCGTGGTCAGCACATTCATACAATGCTTTGTAAAACAAAAAAACTGCAGTGTTTAGAAAAAGAGAGTTGGCCGACAGGGTTGTTTCAGATCTGTGATGCTGATCATGTGACATATTGGTGTGGAGCCTGCTGGATATCAGGCTTTGCAATATAACAACAAGACACACTGTCTGTCTGCTGATGTTCAGTCTTATTTCTATTTTGAATTAAAAATGAGACACTCAGCAGGTGGCATATTACAGTAAAATAAAACCCATCTTTATTGAGATCCAGTAATTAATTAAATGAGTAAAAGTATGAATTGATTTGTATTAGAAACAAGTACAAACATTGTATTAAAAGAAACAAAACATATATAGTATATATAATATATATTTCATAAAAATGTATAGAATAAAAAAAATATATTTAAATATGATTCAGTTTGGAAATACTTATTTTTCTTAACACATTTAATTAAAATCTGCAGCCGTAACTTCTTTGAGACTGTTACATTTTCTGTGCTTGAACTTACTGTTTTTATTCTGTACTTTTATTCAGGCTCGTTGCTTTGATGTTGCTTGAAGATTAGAGTGAACTGTGTCCCAGTTCAGGGGTCAGATCCTCAGACGAACGCGTGTCGCTCTTCAGGTCAACACAGTTCGCTGCAGAGATGATAATATAGCGGCTTGAAGCAGCAAAAATGTTCAGCTAATTTCTGTCACAACTTTCAAGTTTACATTTAACTTCAGTGATGAAACCTTTTGTTTATATATGTATTAGGAAAATATGATGTTTATGCATGCTGTCCGACTTGTTTGGAGCAGTTGGTCCTCTTAGTATTTTCCTACACACTATGTTTACCTCAGCACAGTGTGTGTTCTTGTTGAATCCCCATTTAAGCCTCGAAGCCTCTCTCTTACCCAGTCATGATTCAACGATATACTGTAACAATGTCATATTATAAACTCCATGTTTATGGACTGGTTCATTGTATGTCACATCCTTCACAAGCTTACCTGGTCGGAATAATTTGCCCATTCTTGTACTTTCCTGTAATCTTTGTACATATCTTTAATTGAAATAGATTTTTACAGTTTTGCAAACAAGATTTTACACTCGAAGGACAAACATTGATATATAAAAATACATCTGAAAAACACAAAGTCATAAATGTTGTCTATGAAGCTCTTGATATGTTTTACAGCTGTTAAAATGCTTTATCTTCGTGCTGCACCTCAAGTTCAAAAGTGGATAGTCATGTTAGTTGTAGGCTCTATTTGTCTATTCAAAGCATTTTTTTCTTCTTTTTCTTTCTTATTTAATATAAAAAATACATTTTTAGATTTGTACTCTTAAGAGCAGATAAAGAATGTTCACTACAGTGTAGTGTGTCCCCTAATCCAGCAGTTACATAATGTCTGTGTGTCCATCTGTGGGCAGCTGGACCGGTCAGCGAGACATCATTCGCACAAACTCTGAAAAGACAAGAGAAAGACGTGAGAGGGAAGAAGATGAGGATGAATGTGGTCTCCCAAGAGATCCCATAAAGGTGAAGAGAATTTCTCTCACCCTCAAAGTCCACCAGCCCGTCTCCGTTGAGGTCGACGTCTCGGAGGATCTCGTTGATCTCTCTGTTGGTCACTTGTTCTCCCATCAGCTTCTTCATGGCCTCACGCAGCTCATTTAAACTGATCTGACCGTCACCATTAGAGTCAAACTGGACACACAGACAGACAGAGAGAGAGAGACGTTAAGGATCACATCACATATACATTTTTATCATATCTTGTTTTTATACTGTCAAACTGAGTACACTGGGACACTTTAGGAAACACACTAGTTTGCTTTCAGTGAGGCCACAGTGTCTTTATACTGCCACTGGATGGCACTAAAGTAAGACATTTTCAAATCCTTCACATTGTGTCATGGTTCCCGAACTTTATCTGGCAAGTCCCATTGTCGAAGCTGAAAAGATTTCACGCCCCCACCCTGACACATAAGTGGTTTATCAAATAGCAACAACATGGTGAAACCACTGCACAAACAAAAGGAGGAAAGTTAAATTTATTGAAATGGCTATCAAAACCAAAAAAGCGCATTTTTCTCTTTAGATTCTGTTGTACAAATAAAAATTGAAAGATAAACTTTTTTTCCCTGTCAAAAGTACTTTTCATGTTGTTCTGCTCTCTGAATAAATCTCGCTAAACATGAATCTTGATATCTTTGCCAGCATCGGAGCTCTTGCTTCTTTAAACATGCACAAAACACGTGTGATTTATTCTTTTTTGGGGAGCTTTTGGTTTGTGAAAGTTTGGGAAAGTAATATCTGAATGGCACTCAGACATTTTGACTTGTCACAGCAGGAAAGGCACCAATCACACTGTCGATGGCTCCATGCCAGCAGCTATTGCAATGCAGCAGTTAATAAAGTTATCAGTTACACCTGTGTTTGATGAGTTAAAAAATGGAAATGAAAAATGGCTCTTTGACCCAAGTAACAACGTGTACATCCTGACCTCTTTGAATGCATCTCGTAGTTCTTTGACTCCGATCATGTCTGCTGTCTCTGCCAGCATCTTGGGTCCCATCAGCTCCACAAAGTCCTCAAAGTCCACTTTACCTCCACCTGCAACACACGTGTTATATAGAAAAGATCACGTCAGTCCCTGCTCTCTAATCTAATCAACTCTCAGAATCATTTCCTCTGATGTCCATGTACCTCCTTTAAATTACAAATCATTACATTATAATTGTTGATCAATTTCATTAACAGTAAACACAAGTTATTCTATTTTATTTTAATAAATGTAAGAAAAATGTTAACCTTAAGAGCCTTAACCATTAGACTACTGGGGTTCCCCAGTCTACTCTATTGTTTTCTGTTCCTGTTCTGTTCTTTTCCTGTTCCAGTCTCTGTTCCTGATCTTTCGGGTTCTATTCAATTCAGTTCTATTCTATTCCTGTTCCTGTTCTGTTCCTGTTCGGATATTTTGGGTTCTATTCTATTCTATTTCTGTTCCTGTTCTGATATTTGGGGTTCTGTTCTATTCTATTCCATTCCTGTTCCTGTTCCTCTTTCTGTTCTGATCTTTTGGGTTCTGTTCTGGTCTCTCAGATGTTCCAGGCTGTGGTTCCACTCACAGATCTGCTGGCTCAGTTCGATGAGCTCCATCTCTGTAGGCATGTATCCCATGGTCCTCATACACTCCCCCAGGTCTTTGTGACTGACGTAGCCCTTTTTGTTCCTGTCAAACTCCACAAACGCCTCGCGGAGCTCTGATATAGAAACACACAGAAAACACATCATATTTGTGAGTCAGCCGTCATATTAATATGCTGGAAACACACTGAGGTTTTCTGCAGAGAAATCACCTTCAATCTCCTCTGGTCTCAGCTCTCTGTCCTGTTGGAGGAAGTAGAGACACACATTAGCTTCTCACTTCATACAGTGCTAAACCTCTTTCTCACAAATGCTCATGCTGAAAATATTTAGAGAGCTTGTTTGGCAAAGTTCAGAGATATAAACACAGTCGGATTTAAAGCAACATCAACACCCAGACAACGACTGAGCAGGGAAGAAATGATACACAAACACAAACATCAAGAGACCAGAAGAAATGAGAGAAATGATTAATGGAGTTTGGCTTCATGTGGCTCAACTGTTGACTATTTAAACTGTCCATTTACATTGCTTTAAAACTGAGCCCATATATGTATTATAACCAGGATTTTATACTTCAACATCATTTGCAAATGTAGAGAAGTGATTCAGTGTTGTTCTGTAAGCTGCATTAGATGGACATACTCAGTGCATCTCAAAATGAAAAACAGTGTCTAAATCTATATGGATTTAATTGTGTACTGCATTAGGATGTATATGACAATTCATGTACCATAAAACACAAAAGGGAACCAGATCATTTGTGGGAGGTTGCTAGGCAACAAACGTCTGGAGATTATGAGATTTGGGAGGTTTAGTTGGTACGGAAACCCTTGGACACATGTCCACTGTTCATATCCATATACTGTCTTGCATATAGCACTCAAGCTCGCCCGTACAAAAGCACACGCTCACACAGTGGAAGCTGTGGTTGAGTATCGAGGATGTTAGTCTAAGAGCTTTAGAGAGAAAACAATATGGGACAACTCCTCAAATGCACTAAATGCTTCAAGTTCAGACCAAATTACAATATGAGTAGACGTCCTCTAACTTCACCACAGGGGGCTTTACAAAGGGGCACACTGACAGAATAACTGGAATTAACAGAAAAAGAGGTGTGATTTGCAAGATTGGAAAAGTCCCATCGAGCTCAAGGTGCTGCACTCCTCTTTTAATATGAGATTCTCTTTTCCAGTTGTCTATATGAACATACAGACTCAGTTTTGGAAGGGTTGGATTATCGCGCTATGGAGTAAAAATTAACTTTGGTCCCATAGTGGACCCCGCCCCCCTTTTTGCCCAAAGAAAAATATAACCAGAACCACAGAAGCCCCCGTCCCTGAAGAGATTTTGGTTTAGTTTCTGCATTTATATGTTAGCATAGCATATACTGTATAAACTGAAACAAAGATGGTGAGCACAGTTGGCACTGGGCTCATCACACAGCTCCAGTGAAAAGTTGTTTCAGGGTTCAGAAATAAAAGTATTCAAACTAGATGTTGACACAGGGGCCCTCTACAAGACAGGGCCTCATGAGAGGGTAAAAAATGCAACAGGTCCTTATCATGTCAGTTTACATTGTGTTGTAGTGGTGCATAATTAAATTAGAATAAGTTCCAGTGCAGTGAACCAGGAGCCTCCAGGGGCCTTTTCAGTCGCCCACTTTGCCTGGTTAGAAATTCAGCCTTGACCTCCACATCACACGGTTTAGAGTAAGCGCCACAAAGCCAGTCAATAATTTTCCATGGAACCGAATGATCAACCCCTCTGAGCACGTGCGGTGCCATTGGGTTTGATCGTCTGACCCGGATCAGTGATGGGATGACACATCTGGTGTGGTGGAGAGCAGGAGGGTCAGCCACAATGAGGGGGATGAAAATGAATCAAGTACGAGTGGAAAAAGTTGCACCGGGGTTGTGTGAGGCCACAGAGTGCACACTTTGTGTTCTGTTACATACAAGCGTCTGTGAAAAGCCCTGTTTAAGGAAGATGCAAGCCGGGCCCACGATGTTGTGCAGCATGTTACAGTTCTTCACCAGCGTACTGAAGGGACTGTTGACCGGCTTTTCCTCCACGTCCTGATCCTCCTCTCCCTCCGGCTGCAGACCCCGCTGGCCCACCGCCCTCATTTTACCCCTGAGGGGCTCATCCATTACCCCCTTTAGAGGCAGACCAGGCTGTTATTCCAGCAGTCCAACTGTCAGTCAGGCACTGTCTGCATGACTTATTTCTTCACATTTAAAACATTATCATATCTTTTCAAGGAACAAGGCTGAGGCCGACTGTTTTAAAAAACATTCTGTATTAGTGGGTTTAAAACAAGTAGTGCTGCAATTTCAAAAATATATTTCACTGTTTACTGCATTTAGAAAAATTTACATTTATTCAAACTATTATCCAATGATTAAATAATTAAGTCAAGTTGTGAAGAAAACTCCAAAAGCTAGTAAGTTGTCTTTTGAACTATTATTATTTTGTTACATATACTTTTTCCCAAATGACAAGAATGAACATCCAAGCTCAAACTTGCTGAGATGTTTTATGATCAATTACAGGACTTAAATAAATTTACAGATGCAAAATAGTAAAAGAGTCAATTCGCAAATGCAAGCAAAAACTTCAGGCTCCAGTGAGCCACAGTCTAACAAAGATGAGACAAAGTGCTCTTACCTTCTTCATTTCATCTTTCATAGAAGATTTGGTGCAGTTGCCCATTACAACCTCCCCTGGTCAACAAGCAGTCTCACCCTGCCGTTCTCCTCCAGCTGCACAAATCTCTCCTCCCTCTCTCTCTCTCTCTCTTCTTCTGTTCTTTCTGATCTTAATAGTCTGTTTTTATCTCTTCTTCCCTTCTTTCTCCTCTGCTCTCCTCTCTTTGGACTTCTCAGAGGTCGAGCTCAGGTTCAAGCTCTGACTTTGGTGGAAACCTCTCTGAGTGTCCCATGCTGATTACAAGTCGGCAAGTCTGATGCTACACAGATAAAAGAAAACAGCTCTAATCCATGCATGAGCAAACCTGAATGACTCCACCCATCTCCTTATGATCAAAAGTCAAGCGATGTCACCAAAAGAAGCAGCACAAAAACCAAACCAACCCAACCAAACTCTCGTGAAAGCAGCTCTCTGGTGTGTCTCTTCGCAGCAGCAGCATCACTGTCTCTTCCTCTTCACACTGATCAATGCTTTTAATCCCCCCCTCACTCCCTTTCCTCCTCTTTCCCTCTCAGCTGCTCTCTCTCTCCTCCCTCTCTCGTTCACATGTTGCACCAGCATTCAAATGACTTCATCTACAGCGTGAAGACTTTTAGAGGGAGAATTAAGAGGAAATAAACTGAGAGGGATTAATCCCTAACATTTGAGATTAAAGAGCAAGATGGGGTGATGAAAAGAAAGAAGAGAAAGGGATACAGCAAAGAGATGGAAAAGAAGAAATGGGGAGAAACTGACCTCAACTTGACTGCTGTGGTTAACTTAGACTAAATCCAAAAGAAGAAACTGAACTGACAACAATTAGGTGTGAGTAAACTCTGTTTCTTAACTGACTGCAGCCACTTTAGCCACTTTTTTTAGTGAAAATGAACATAACAAACATGACAGAATAATAATAGTGAATAAAAACTGGTACCTATCATATTATCAAAACCACGATTTCCTGTTCACTTGGTGCTACTTAAATGACTAGATTTTTGCCTTTTCTTTGCTAAACATTAGACTGGACAAGGACACAGTATAAAATTGTATATGTACAGCAAAAAAAGTATATGTACAGTATTTGAAACTATCAGTTTTGCACACAAAACAAAGATAAAACATTTTGCAGAAATGGAAACTAAACAAAAACAAACAAAGCCTGAATAAATCAAAAACTGATCGTGAAATGTGCACTAATATAAATCACAAACCCTGTCAAAATGGTAGTAGATGCTTAAGAACATAAGTTAATATGATGAAGAAAATTAAAAGTAGGAAAAATCAAGTTACAATACATGTCTGATATTTCTTTAACTAGATCAGAGGGGATTGATTTTCTAGTGAATCAAAATTTCTTAATTATTATGATCAGTTGGGAGCTAAGTAATTCTTAAATCAAACGTATTGTTGTCAACGTAAAAACAAGTCTTAGTTTTCTTATTCCTTTAAAGTTTTGGAGTTTAGAGAGAGTTCCCCTCTGAGCTGTGATTTTAAAGTGTTTTCCATGAAGAACTAGAAATGTTTCACAGTTCAAATGGTGCTGAACTTTTAAACTAATGAAAAAGTTTTACAGCTGAGCTGTGACGCTTCAGCAGATGACTTATGGCTTATGAGACCCACAGCGTCTGTCACTTGTGTCGCCTCAGGTCACACTCGGCAGGACGTGACGGCTCAAAGTCAGCGGCGGTTTGAGCTCTCGCTGAACTTGACCCCTAGCTTGGCTAAGTTGTCTAAAATGAGTACAAGTTGAGGTCATGAGTACAATGCTAAGTGGTCAGCTGAGCCTGTACAAAGCATCTGTCAGCAAATCTCTCCAAAAGCAGATTTGGCATCCTGCTTACTATAGTGCATCCATATGGAGGGCACAGCTTGTGTGTGTATGTGAGTGTAATTTTACCCATCTTCAATTTTAGCTTTGAATGTTTATTCTCCAAAATTGAAACAGACTCTTGTACACAGTATGGATACAGCATAGAAACAGTATCAATGGTATTATTGTTATTGATTTAATGTGTCACATTATCATTTGATACCTTGTTTTTCTAAAAAATATTATAACCACAGATCTCCCCATCTTCTTATTGTTGCAAATAAAAGCCCTGAACACACAGGTGTTTTCACTTATTCTGGCTGATTGGAGCTCGCTGCAGGTCGATGGTGGGCAAAGCAATGCTACAAAAGTCTACGTACTAATAAAGAGGGTAAAGATGTAAAGTTGTCCCGCCTTGACAACACTAAAAGCACAGTGAGTGAGCTGTCAATCAGGCACAGTCACGGCCACACAGTCCTGAGACGAGGTCTAATCAGGAGGTCTGTGGCAAGAGTGTGCAGGGCCTTTAAAAAAGAATGATTGTATAAAACCTACAGTGTTTCCTCGTATGAGACAGGATGTGTGTGTGGTCTGAACTGAGCTGCTCATAAACCTCTTTGGATTATAATCCTTCATTATAAGAACCTTGATATTGGTGACATCTCTTTCTGTTTGGTCGATAATCAGCAGTCACCACTAGAGGCCACTTTGGGACATGTCTAATATCTGAGTTTTATCTGACAGCTGCTGCAGTGAAGACTTCAGAGAGTAATGACACAACCTCTATTTTTAGCAGAATAACCTCCGGGCTGATTGAACCGTCACTGAATGATGTGCAGCTTAAGAGTGACCTCTGTAAATGAACCCCGAAAAAGTAGAAACAGAGTATAATGTTTGAACTCTGGGTGATTTAGTCGGCATGCAGACAGATATGAGTTCTGTTGGTGGGTATAATAAGACTACAGTATTTTTAAGTCATCTGATCCTCATGTAAGAGATCAAAATGGCATTTGCTCCCAGCCCATTATAATCTATTTTGCCACTAAGTCAGTTTTCTGTCAATAAAACAGACCCACAAAGTCTTTCGGAGAGTCTTGCCTAAACTGTCTTTTAGATTTTGATTTGATGGAAGCAATGGAGCACATGTAAGAAAACAAAAGAAGCAGAAATAAAGCATGCGGACAGTGGACTAATGCAAACAAAGCCGGATCACATATGTTAGCGTCAAAGAAATCATATTGTGTTTGTATTTTGTTTTTGTTTGCATGCATGCGACCTTCAAACCCCTCCAGGAACGTCTGATTTTATAAACTTGCTATGCAAATTCACATCAAAAGCTGCTTCACATACATTATTACAGGTGAATATTTTCCATGCAAAAGTCACATTTTCACCTGTAAGCCGTGAGTCTGGTCTGTGCATGTGTATGTGTGTGTGTTCATGTGTGTGTGTGTGTGTGTGCGTGTGTGCGTGTGAAACAGAAATACCGTCTTATGTAATGGAGGTCCCCTACTGAATTTAAAATGTGACATCTGAGTATAAAGTAACACATGAGGTCAGACCAAAAGAGTCTGAAAACTCACACTTGTTTTTTCACTTCCTTCCTAGTCTTACGCACAAGAGTATACCTCATCACCGCATCTTCGACACTAAACCGCAAAGATCAAAATCTTTTAACTTGTGGACCAGTTTTAGTCCAACTACAAACAGATCAAAGCTAATTATATCCATTACATAATACACCACATATTAACAGCCCACGACATTTCTATGAGTGTGAATCCGATTGAAAAATCAACTCTATACAACACGACACAACTTTATCAATCACATTATGTAACTACGTCTCTCAGTGAGTTCCTTCATGATTCACCGCGATGACAGAAGTGACACCAGCGGCTGCATGAATAACCCAGGACACAGGCAATACCATTCAGCCTGATTAATTACCAGGCTGATTCTCCCTTACTGATGGTCTCAATTAATCATGCAAATGAGATGTTGTTGGTCCATGCATGTGTGTGTGTGTGTGTGTGTGTGTGTGCGTGTTTGCATGCACACACACTCAGGCTTATTTATGTTACTGGGTTTCTGTTTTGATTACTTTTCAACTGCTTGTCTCCAGGTATCAGCATTGAATGACTGACACACTAGCAGTTAATTTTATCACCACACACACTTGTGACACTAACCTTGCATTGTGTGTGTGTGTGTGTGTGTGTGTGTGTGTGTGTGTGTGTGTGTGTGTGTGTGTGTGAGAGAGAGAGAGAGAGATGGGCAGCACTCAGGTAATGTGACTCTGTTCTTTATTTTGGACTCTTGTGCCCCTGTCACGAACTCTGTTTGTGTGTGTGTGTGTGTGTGTGTGTGTGTGTGTGTGTGTGTGTGTGTGCAGGTAAACCAGTAAACATATCATGTACTGTTCTGGTGTCAGATGTAGATTAACTGGTGTCCAGTGACGAGAGTCATCAGTCAGAGAAAGACTAGAAGAGACAGAATAGACGGAGCATGGAAGGAGGGAAGGAAGGGAGATGTAGATGAAGAAGTATTCAGATCTGTTATTCAAGTAAAAGTAGAAATACAGCGATGTAAAAATACTCCATTACTGCATTCAAACTCTTACTCAGGTAAAAGTACAGAGGTATTAAAATCAAAATGCACTGTCTGTGTTATATTATTATATGTTAGATTATCAGATTCTCAGTACTGATGCATAAACATGTAAGAAGCATTTTAATGTTGTAGTTGCTCAAGGTGTTGAGTGTTTTTAACTACTTTATATAGTATGGGGTAATTTAATATAATAAAAATTGATCTTATTTTACATGTTGATCATACGTTTTGGATTTTAAATATTAATCTTGAAAGTAAAGCTGTCAAAGTATAAATTTGCATAAAATGTAAATACTCAAGTAAAGTATCTCAAAACTGTACTTAAGTACAGTACTTAAGGAAATGTATTTAGTTACTTTCCACCCCTGCAGATTAGAAGGAGAGATCCCTAAAGCCTTGGATTGTGTGGTTTTGTGAAAACGGTTTATTTTATGGATAATAATGTAATTTCTAAATTTTCTAAGCGGAATCATGTGATTTGATACTAATTATAGGTAACACACTTTCACTTGCACTTTCGACAATTGGCTCATTTCCAATTAATCATATCCAATTAATAGCTCCTGTAACCTAAAGAGCCTTTAGTGAGTTTAGCTGCAATTCAACATATATGGAGGATAAAGTGTGCAATAATAAATTAATAATGAATTAATATATAAATGGGACTCAACAACTACTTATAAACTCTACTAACTACAGTGAACTGAAACTTTAGGTTTGTCCTTGCTTTCCCTATAATTAGAACCAAATTACATTATTATTTCCAGGAAATTAATTGAGTTGAGTTAAGTTAGGAACTTACCTCGGTGAGCTCATGTAGTGCAGATCAGACAACATTCACCGCAGCATACTAATAATAAAATACTCAAAGTATCATAAATACAGTATAAGCTAAAACAATACATCTTACAGTGTGAAAGGTTTGCAATTCAGAAGTCAAATAACGTAAACATGTTGAAATATGCAAAATAATGACCATAATAATGACAAAGAAAAATGTACCTTAAAGCGCCAAAAGTTTACCATTAAAGTGTCAAATAGGCTCAGGGGCCGTACTTCTTTTACACCAGTCAGATTTAAAACAGAGTTGTGTGCCTCCTCCCAGAGAGCAGCGAGAGCAAGAATCCTCCTTCACAATGTTCAGAGCCTTTTGGTGAAGCCAAAATTAAAGTGTTGCCAGTTTGGTTATGATGTGATGTGTGTAACTGAGCTTGTTTTTATGAAATATCACTTTAAGAGGATGATGAGTCTGTGCAAGCCTCTTCAAGCTCCGTCTGTTGGGTTTCAGTTCAGTCTGTGGGGGCCGAGGGTCTCTGGGAACACCACATGCTCGCTGCCTGTGACTTTGCCTGTTTCCTCCTATCCTGTAATGCACTGGTTGTCAAAGTGAGGTTAAGGGACCCCTGAGGAAAAGATAAATCATCTCTTCTCTTCAGACTTTGCCAACGCGGTCCTCCCTCCCACTCAGTCAGCCGTTCTCTCTTATTTTGGATCACTTGCATCACCGCTGACATCACTTTTATTTTTTATTTCTACATTGATCTCCTGTTTCTAACCTCAGCTCACACTCATCATCACCCTCCTTCAGAGTTTGCTGACGTGATCAGGTGGACTATTGCTTATTGCAGAGTGACTCAGAAGCCGTGCTGAGGTCAGCAGCAGGAGGCGAGTGGGGCTTTAACTTTGGTGTAATCTCTTGATTTTAATTTCATACACACACACACACACACAAACCCACCAGTTTCCGGGGTCCCACATGTCTGACCCCGGGGTGACAGATGCTGCAATGGTGTAGCCTACCGTGCCGTGTTGTGTGTCACTGCTTACCATGTGAGTGATGTGATGTGATGATACTGAGCTGATAGGACGGCCGCAGAGATAGGGTGTTCATCAGATCTCTGGCTGACTATGGCCGTATCTGTTACGGATTACACTTTCATAATGTTTCCCAAAGTAAAGGAGTTTAAATCCTCTCCACACGCTATCTCCGTCCTTAGCTTTAGCCCTCGTGCTTTGCTGCTCCCGCCATTTCCAGAGGGATTTGGGGTTAAACGAGAAGGCAAAACATTTGTGTTGCTGCATTGAACGCAGCTTTATGCCTTTTTGCAATGTGAGATCAAAGAGGTCAGGGGTATGGGAGAGACGGCTATTTACAAAAACTGGAGCACAGCCAGGCTTTAAATTTAAATTGGAGGCTTAGGGTTTCAATCAAGCCGTTGGCGAGACATTCAATCAGCCAGAGAACTTGATGCGGCAGCACATGAAATACACACACACACACACAGAGAGAGGCAAAAGTGGCAGACATTCATGCATACAAATAAGCATGCAAACACATGATTCCACACACACAGAGATGAACTCATGCAGCAGATGGCTCCTACCTGTCCAAACACAGAGTCCACTATGGGCAGCAGGTCGACGGGCTCCTCCTCTTCTTTCTCCGTCCCTCTCCTCTGCCGTCCCTCCATCATCTCCTCCAGCGTCTCCTCCAGCGTCTCCTCCAGTGTCTCCTCCAGCACCTCTACGTCCTCGGCGGCCTCCGCTGTCGTCTGGGGGGTCTGACCGGATTTCGGACCCCCTCCCTGCTCATTGGTTCGCTTCTTCTGCTTCTCCAGCTTCCTCTTGATGGCGGCCTGCACCTGGGGGGGGGGTCGAGCAACTAAATTCAGACTCATGAAATCTGTGTTCAAACTCACACACATCAGGTTAACATCAAGACTAAGCTACACGCCTGATTTTTGACATATTTAGTAGTGTACGTAGATGTAAAATATGGTGACCAGTAGTCCAAATGTCTCAGTATCAAGACTGCATTTGTCTACTTGGGAATTCATTGTCTTTTATTGTGAAGCACTTTGTTACATCTAATCTAGAAAAGTGCTATATAAATAAACTTTTCTTATTTTATATACCTATGAAAATGCCCTGTGTAATTATAATCATGTATCACCAAAAACATTTCATGAAATACATTACAGAAATTTAAGCTTTGTATAATGCAACTTTTAGATAATTAAATGGCTTTTTAGGTTGTTTTTTTTAGCCTAAGACATAAGAGACTTTTCTCAACCAATAAAGAAGCATTTACAGTAATTTAGTTTATCTGAAAACTATGGAGACACATTTTTCACTAGACAGCAATCAAGAGGAACACAACCATAAATTCATGCAAAATTAAATTAATATAAATGTATCTTTGTGTGCATTGACAGTTGCATATATGCACACAGAAAAGCATCAGAAAATGTGTTTATAAAGAGAGGACAGCTTGACAGAGAAAATTACACACAAAATTACATACTATACATATATATATATCTATATATATATATGTATATATATAGACACCCATATTCACACACCTGTTTTGCACTCTTCTGCTGTGGCGCGCTCATCGCTCCAGCACCACCTCCTCCAGGGGACGTCTCTCGAATGATCATGAACATCTCTCACAGCCTCACGCACGCTCTCTCTCCCTCCCTCGCTCGCCCTCCCCCTCCCTTACCCTCTCTCCTGCCTTGCCTCTTCCCTGCTCTCCTCTCTCTTCTGCAGTAGCTCTTGTTTGTTTGTTTTAAATGTTGTTTTGTGTGCTAAAATCCCCCCAGAGAGTCAGCCATAGAGGTCATAAGATTTTTCCTCAAAAACTGCTTAAAAATTCAGCTCTGTTGATACTGCGGAAGTCTTTTCTCTGTTCCAGGTAAAAATAAAAATGAATGAATGTTTTTGCAGGAAAAATAATAGTATAATAATAATATCAAATGTTCTTCTACTTCCTCCTTCCTCTTCTCTGCCAGAGTATTCCCTCCAGTTGTTTTCCTCAGTGTTGCACCGCGCTTCTGTCCATATCTCTCTCTTGGTGTGTGCAGGTGAGGAGGTTTTAATCATCAGCCGTTGTATTGGCTCTGGGATTGGATTCCTGCACCTCTGCCCCCGCTCGCTATCTCTTGGTCCTTTAGGTGACACCCTATACCTCCTGAACTTTACCTCTCTCACGTTATCTACCTGTAACACATCAACCTCTCTCTCTCCTTCCCTTCCTTCCCTTCTTCCACCTTTTCCCCTTCATCACAGGTAAGCACTCCTCCTGTTTCCTGGGCACTTTGTCACAGCTACCCTTCCTGTGATCAGTGTATATATACAAGATACAGCTTTTGCTTCTCCAGCTCTCAGTGAAAAACTGGCGTTTTCCCGTCATATGTTTCTGTCCTCTTTCACTCAACTTTTATCCTTCTTGTCTTTATTTTTTCCTCCTCCCATCCTTGCTTCTTTCTTGTCACCTTTGTTTCCCTCTAACAGTAATCCTTGTTGCTCTCAATGCTTCTCCTTTTCCCCGTCTCTCTCAATCTGTCCGCCCTCAATCCCCTGTCCTCCCCATGTCATATTTGGAGCCTTTGTTGTAACACAAATTGGATTCTTTTGGAGGTGCCCAGGTCAGCTATTCATTAAGTGACAGAGAGAGAGAGAAAGAGAGGGAGGGATACAATGAACTCAGCAGCTATGTGATGATTGAAAGACTTTTGTTTAGCCATAGCGCATTACTTCATTGTTGTCCTGTGTCCATAATCTCATCCAGCAAGCATGGCTGAGCACACACACATGCACACACAGGTGAACATGTCACCGCTGACCTCTATTTTTAGACATGAGTGTTTACACAAGCGTGTAAACATATTATTGTGCTTCGGAGCTCTCTAAAACAGCCGTATAGCTTCGTAGCTTTTGTTTAAAGCAACTAATTCCACTAAAAGCATCAGATTTCTATAAATAAAACATCCCGTCAGTTTGTTTTCTCTCCTCTCTCCCTCCTTCCAGTCGAAAAGGCAGGTGTTTTGACAGCGTTGAGCTGATAAAGCATCTCACTTTCCCCCCTATTTTGCCCTTAACTGCCTCCCCTGACATCTCCCTTCGTCTCTGCATCTCCTGTTAACCTGCATTAAACATTTCTCTTTCAAACTGAAACAGACCCTGATATGGTATATTCTCCAGAGTTAGGGTATAATGTATAGGTTAACTTCTCTCCAGTTCCTAATGAGGTTTCCATTAATCACATCAACCCCAACTTTCAGCTCCCCAGCCTCTCTGTCTTTCTTCAACCCCTCTTCCTCATCGATTATTGATGGAGGGGAGAGGCAAATTCTTGAGCGGAGGCAGAAAAGAGATCCATTACAGAAAAGCTGAGTTACAGGCTCTGAGGGTTAAAAATAGGGTTTGTATTTTGGGAACAGATCAGTCATGTGAGGGAGGAAAGATGAAGGATGAATGAACAAGATGAGAGGAGAGATGAGGGATGGAATAAAACACTGCATGCATTTGCATGGAAAGTCTTTCATCTCAGAATTTCATTTCACCTTCACCCTCGCTGAACCCGCTTAAATAAAGGGGATGAATGACAGAGGGGGCAGCAGAGCAGTAATGTAGAAGTGAAGGCTTGTGTTACTGCATGTTGATCGGCCTGCAATAATATCTAATTACCGATCAGGACAGTTAGAGGAGAGAGGGGTCGGACTGAACATAGCACTGATAGGTATAGTCTTAAGACCAGCAGTCTATGGTTAATGTAAAGACAGATGACGCACACAGATAAAGCTCACATGGTTAACAGATACGTTTTATTTGGGTCAGACTAATTCTCATTATTTATTTGTTCGTAATTGTAGTCACGGATTACCAAATTGTTCAATTGGCACAAGCGAACTCATTAACCTTACTTAACTGAAAAGGGAACACTTTGTACGTATCCGTGACAGGTGAACACAAAACTCAAACACTGTCAGGCGACAGATAATCAACTGCTTATCTGGAGAAATAGGTTTTTACAACCATAGCACACAATGTCATGAGTCAAGTTTTATGTTGAGACAAACAGGGTGTTGTTTCCACTGTATGCCTGCAGTGTGAGGTGCTGTGTGTTGTGTTGCATTCTCATGTAAAATGTGCTGAATCAACACCTCTCTGACACATTATCAACACGGCACCTGGAAGTTGCTTGACGTCCTCCCAGATCCATATTCTTCATATATGTTTACAATCTATCTATAATTTGTCATCCTGATTGTCCATACTGTAATTTTACTATGTGTATGGTCTATTCTGTACACACAACGTCTACTGCATGTCTGTCCGTCCTGGGAGAGGGATCCCTCCTCTGTTGCTCTAAAAGGGTTTTATGGGGAGTTCTTTCTTGGGTGTCGTATTTTCTGCAGACTGTAAAGCCCCTTGAGCAAATGTGTGATGTTGAGCTCTTGTTGTAGGATGGTTGGTAGTGTGAGTGGGAAGGATGGACCAGCATGCAGGCATTGATTTTTCAGATAAAAAGAATTATTCAGACCAGTCACGAAAAGGAGAAACAAAAACAGTTTCATTAGGTTTATCACTTAGGGTCCTCTGCAGATAATTAGTGGGGGGAAAAACTTCACAGTACACTGGCTCTCCTCCGTTTTCCTGGAGAGTGAAAAACATACCAGCAGGTTTGCTGTTTTCCAAAACCTTTTATACCCTGTCACCTGCTGTCTGTGGCCAATCAGGGAGGGTCACGGAATTAGTACTACTTGACCCAGGTGGCATCAATCTCCCCTCATTTGGAGCTAAATGGTACTCAATTGTACTTTGACAAAAATATTAATCGAATTTTCCCTCTCAAGAGGCATAATCATAATATATATATATTGTTAGTGAAGTTGACAAACAAGTCAACATTCCCTTCTTTGGAAATGACTAACATTACAGCAGAAACAAATTTTAAAGGGTCAGGCAGGTCGGGGAATTTAAGTCAACCTGTGTGAGCAGAAAGACTAAACACAGGTGAACAAGCTCAAACGTCAAACAAGTTCATGGCTCATATAAACATTGATCAGATGAGTGAGAGGAATGTGCACCTTCCTCTCAGCATACATACCAACACTGACTCAGGGAAATTACATATTGGAAATGGAGAAAGTAGGCTCCATGACAACTATATATAAATAAAATTGACTTGACTTGACTGGAAAACCTGATTATAGAGAAAAAAATAATCTGCATCACTTCACAACTCTTCCCTAAAAGCTTTGCGTGGGCTGTGGTTGCTAGAGGTTGGCCTCCATATGGTTCACAAAAGCTCAAAGTTGCATTATAAAGAGCACTGAGGAGTAGAGTGACGCTGCCTTCAAAGTTAGATTTGGCCGCCCTCTGGTGGAATCAAATGTACCAACAACAACTTCAGCAGGAAATTTAGTCACATTATTAAAATCTCATGCCAATTATCTAGACAGTGTTTTCTCTGGTCATAACTTCCAAAGACACTCAGAAAGTATTTTAAAATGACATTTTCACAGTGTTGGATGGTGGTGGGACATTTAGAGGTAAGTCTCCCTTGTAAAGTATAAAGGCATTGCTTTAGATATACATCATTAGAATACACAGGATTGGATACATAAAAGCTATAAAACAGTAAAAAACAAAATATATATATATGATGTTATATTGTTGGATATTATTTCAAAACGCACAGTAAGATATTGCAGCAAAATCTGTCAATACAATTTTTAAACCTTTCTGCAGAGACTTTCTACCAGTGAAAGGTTTTCTTGTAAACACACCAAAGTTATGTTTACGTTCAGTGTCACTCACCAAAACACACTGTGTGTATCTTTGAGCTCTAACAAGTGTGTTGAATGCAATTTGAAGCCGATTTTTAAAGTATTTTAAATCCAGCATTGTTTACATTAATGAAGTCTTCTTCCCAGTCTTTGTTGGCACATTGCAGCACATCTTTATCGCCACCTGTTGATCAGTGGAATAGTGTGAAACCACTGGCAGAACGAGATAAACAAAACAAGGACCCACTCATAGAAAAACAGCTCCATAGCGCTACTAGAGGTCTAAAACTCCACAGGGAACCTTCAAGTCTTTGGTTACATCAGCAAGCAATATTCCTTACCCCATTTCTAGTGAATTCAGCATCAATACAAAATCTTAAAGGATAAAGCTATTCTATATGTTTGTTCTTGTCAACAAACCCCATGAAAAGACCAAAACCAACAATGTGTTAGTCTGTCTCTCAATACTTATCTGGCTCTCAGACCCAAGCCCATTCATTTCTACTTAAGATGTAAATATTTTTTAAAAATGGTCACAAAATATAGCATCACTTTTTAAAAAGTCTAAATAATTATAAAAACAAAACAGCTGGGCACTGTAGTTTTTAGCAAACATTATTCAAACAGGAGGAAATGGTGCATTTGTTTGGGACTATTTTCAGGCGCGGATTAATACACATTTGGTGCATTAGTGAAGATTTATGAACACAGTGTTTGTGGGATTGAATCAAAATAAACTACAGTGCCTATGTTCATTGTAATAAAGGAACATGTCACTCAGTGCGACAGTGCGGCTCATTGATGTGTTTTTAATGTTTGTTGCATACAATGGAGATCTACGGCACAGCAGAATAAGATATATCAGGCTTTGGATACACAGACAATACTTGTTAGTAGGATCAATAAATTGTTGGTTCTGGTCTTTTCATGGGATTCATTGACAATAAGAACAATGTAGAATATCAACAGCCATGTCCAAGTGTCATCTTCTTATTTCCAGTCTTATAGGAATGTCACCTGTTTGTCATCATCATCATCATCATTAATGCAGCAAAGTCTTTATGACGAGCAAATGTGTGAATGCTCATGAGATGAGTCCATCTAAGTTCATCAGCTGCTGAATCCTCTTCTGCAGTTTTATTCTGAATCTGCTGATGCAGAGCGTCAGTGCTCATCTATCCCCAGTGTGGCGTCACTATGGTGAGCGGCTCACGGTTGTGTCCGTTGATAATCGGCCAGGGATTGAAGTACGGAAAAACAGGCTCTTTGAATTTTGCATCATAGAAGGTGAAGAGGTGGCTCATGTCTCCTGCATCATAAAACGCCACTTCACCACGATTATAGTCCAGATAGACCCCCACCCTCCTGGGGGGTTTGGAGGGATATAACAAGCTATCCTCTGAGTCGGTGCATGCCTCATACTCACTGGTACCGTTGCAGTTGTCCCTCAGCCCCAGGGTCCAGAAACCATCATCTGGGCAGAGGCTGATCTCCTCCTTCCTGTTGACAGAGGCTAGGGCCACGCCCAGACCCCACGTTGTCTTGGAGCCCACCTCCACCTCCCAGTAGTGTCTGCCAGAGGAGAAGGCTTCAGAGCCCAGGACAATGTTGTAGCGGGTAAAGCGCTCTGGGTTGTTGGGCAGGTTGGGCTGGATTTTTCCCACCCGGACGCTGGTGCGACACGGGGAAACCCACAGGCAGGGGTAGGCTGTGTCCGGGTCGAAGGTCACCGCTGCGACAGCTAAGAGGGCAAAAAGAGAGAGTTAGAAATGGACAAATGCAACAACATAACGTGTTTTCAAAAGAGTGACCCAAGAAAGACTCCTTGGCAGAGACCGCCAACAAGAAACTGAATGCCTACCTGCTCAATTAGCGTAAGACGAGCTAGATAAGAGCATCAGCTACATGGATACAAATAAAAAATAAATGATACTGTGTCAAGATAGAAAACTGTAATGTAACTCCATAGATTCATTAAATCCAACAATGGAGTCTTGTGTTACACAATCAACAATAATGTATGATGACATGCATTTGGCAAATGACCTGATATACCCAAAATAAGTCTTTGATCCAGTGACAGACTGATTAAGTTTGGAAAGCAGATAGTCATGTTTGAAACTCATGCCGTCCAACTCCCCCACACAGAGCAGGTTGATACTAGACTGAACATGAAATGCAAAGCACAAAAATGTCTTTTGTAGATTTAGCCAACTTTTTCAAGGCTCCACCACATTTGCATTTGCAAGTCAGTGTGCCGCTAGTCATGGGGAGTACTAGGTACTACTAGCCTGTGAAAACAGTTGTGTAATGTCTCCTGTGGCTCTGGAGGAGCTCTGAAGAATTTACTAGACTTAGGCTCGAAAACTGCAGATTTTTGACAGACACTGTGTTGCAGTAGGATCCAGTATTTTTGCAGCTTGACTGGTACAAATTAAAGATATCTCAGCCTCTGCTGCAGAGTCAGTCACACGTCTTCCAAATGCACGGAAGAGCAAGTGCTCTTGTAAGTGTGTTCAGACGGTGTGTGTACACATGTGTGTCTATATACCCGGCTGAAAAATTGAGCTCATTTTCCTCCAGGTCCTGTACTGCAGAGGTCCCAGGAACTCTCCTGGCTGCAGATTCACATCCACCTCTGGTGGGCGCTCAAACAAGCTCTCAGCCCTGACAGAGAAAAAGAGACTGTAAGAGATAAAATCATTTAAAGCTAAAGGCAGAACAAGAGGGAAATGTAAAAAAGAAACCTTCATCCTAGTTTTAAATTGTTTTAAATGGAAAGAATGTCAGATCTACAAGACATTTTTTAATTATTGTTATTAACAGTTAGACTTTCTGCCTCCTAGCAGCATCTAGCTGGCATGACAATGTGAGGCAAAGATTAGTCGCTAACCTACAATCACGCACCCACATCCTGTTGCAACAAGACTTACAGTTAATTACAAAACAATGTTATTTCCCTGTGATTTAAGACATTTAAATGAGGACACCAGTCACGCAGAGATAGAAGGGGCGATGACCTAGAGGTGAATCTTGATGTGATCAGGATGACTCACCCGCCAATGAAATCTTTAATTCCCTGAAAGAGAGCAGATTAAAACAAGCCTGTGATTACAAAATACTCCAGTTTCTGCTGATACATGCAGATAATATCTCAACATCTCATAACAATACTCTTGAGTATTTGCCAGCTGTGTTTTTCTTTTTTCTTTTTTCTATTTAGGTTGAAAGAAACGTGCTAAACAAGCATCACGAGCATCATCCATCCTCTCTGTCCTCCCTCTTCTCTCTTACCTTGAGTTGCTCTGGGTTTTCATCTTCCCTCAGTTTGAGGCGAAGCTGCTCGGTCGTACTTTCCAATTGGCTGATTTGCTCTGTGGTCTGAGTGAGCACCTCCTCCAGCTGATTGAGCTTCTCCTCTTTCTGCTTCTGCAGTTTCTCCTTTACGCGCTCCTCCTCCTGGAGTAGGAACTCCCTCAGACGGCCAAACTCTGCAGTGACCAGCTCCTCCAGATCTCCTGTTCGCTCCTGAAATGCAGGGAGGACTCCGATCAGCAAGAACATAGAGAAGATTTTTTTTTTAAATCAAAATTGATGCAGCAGAGCCAGAGATATCGTCTTTTTTATTCCACATTCTTCTTCCTTGTCAAAACGTGGCGCCTACATTACCCACAATGCAACTCGATGCCAACAGTTTAGTATGAGATTCTGCTGTGTTATGCTAGTAGGGGTTAATGTAGTGTCGAGCTGTTAGCCTGAAGCAGAGATAAGGAGCGGGCTTCAGAGGTCCAGTAAGCTCACTTCTTTCCAACGCCACACCCCCAAATTTTTTTAATTTTCAAACTTGTAGTCTTCAGCCCCAACTGACTCTGACTCAAGTGACATCACTTGAGGATATTTATCAGACTTTGCACAGCTCCCTCTGGAGCCACAAAAGGCTTCATGCAACTGTTTTTCACATATGCAGTAGTACTCCTCAAGTCCTGTAAACAGATTTGATGAGTAAAATCACAGACACACACACACACACACACGGGAAGAGAAATTTGCAGGAAAAGACAAATTGACAAACTTCCTCTCAACCTTGTTGACCCACATCCTGTCATACTGACAGAAACAGAGAAGTGAAAATCTGTGAATGTGCACATAAACTAGGTCAAACAGAGAGACAGACAGACAGGATAGAAAAAGACAGTTTGTTGTAGCCTAGAGTAGAAATACAGTATGTGTAATTATCTGCTGCAGCAGAAACGCTCCAACACAGCAAACATGCTACACTCATATCCCTGTTTAACACACACACACACACACACACACACACACACACACACACACACACACACACACACACACACACACACACACACACACACACACACACACACACACACACACACACACACACACCTCTATTTGCGGTGAATGCTGCTGTGGTGGAAAAAGCAACCCAGCTTAAACTCTGTCAGCTGTTATCTCTTTCTGTGAAGGTATGGTACACTTGTATGCACGCACGTGTGTGTGTGTGTGTGTGTGTGCGTGTGCGCTCTGTGAGAGTGTGAGAAAGGCAAACATGTCATGACGTGTTTGAATGTTTATCAGACGCCTATTTCATTTCAGGGACTCTGCATTTGCAAAACATGAGAATCGTCACGTTCAAACGGCGCTGAGTAACAACCTGTTGTGTCACCACTAGTCATAATGAGGATGAGTCAGCCATCATTCGCGTCTGTCAGACAGGTAAAGGTGGAGGAATTCAGGTGAATGTTGCTTAGCTACCAGAATTTCTGGTTCTATTCAAAGGACACACACACACACACAAGTATATTTCTTTGTTTCTAGGATTGTGTTCAGGATATTTCCTTCCTTTCACACTGCTTCACAAACAAACACGTGTACACACATCTTGATACCTTCATGAGGAGGATCTTTTCATTGGTCTGTCTTTGGAAGAGCGTGGCCTCCTCCGTCTGCAGCTGAACCCTCTCTAGAGCGACAGACAGCTTATCCTGTTGGTAAGGCAGCAGAAACAGACCATCACATGCAAAACATGGTTTAGAAGTGCTGTCGCTAAACCAGATTACACTTAAACGAAGAGTTAATTTGATCGGTGCCTCGCTCTGAACAACAACATCATCTTAAATGGGAGTCATATGATGCCCACCGTTGCCCAAGTGAACGCTCTGGCTCACAAATTCAAACAAAATGGGAATTCAGCACCAGCTGAGAGGCCTCTCACAGTGAGCCTCCAAACAAACTGAAGACGGTCAGCTTCGAGGTTTACAGCACAGAGGAGTTCACAGTTCACGAGAGCTCACAGTGGCGTGCTGCATTCCTGTAAAACATGAAGTGCCCAAAGGCTCCCGGGGCAAACAGGGAGTCTGCTTTTAAAAACAACTCTGTGAAGGCCCTGTTTGCTAATGTCAGAGCAGATTTGTTTATTTGATCAATTTAATCTTTGAAAAAATAGGTTTAATTTGACATTTAGGAAAGTTTGTCAAACCTTCCAAGAACAAAGAGAGGAGTGTAAAATGAGCATGGTGGAGCATGGCACTCCCTAAAACTTAGACTAGAGCTTATCTTATCCAGTTATTATAATGCTGAGCAAATATAAAACAGAAATGACTTATGTATTTGAAAGCTATGACAATTCATTGTTCAGGAGCAACGTTTAGTGATCCATACCTCTAATATTTTAATGACATTGACTAATGATGTCTAGACAGTCTTCAGCAAGTACTTTATCTCAGAAAGTGCTTTGTACTATAAACTTGGTTTAAAGATGAGATATTGCAATACCTTGAGCCTAAGAAGATTGAGGTTTATCAGAAAGAAACGTGTCTGAACTCAGCCAAAGAGAAAGTAGGCTACCTTGTAGTTTTCAAAAGCCTCGTTAATAGGGATGACATTGTGGGTCTTGTGGTCCCGGGACATGCCGCACACCAGACAGATGGGCAGCTGGTCGTCCTCACAGTAGAGCTTCAGCTTCTCCTCATGCTCCTCGCACATATCCATACCCATACCCATACCCAGGCGCGGCCAGTGCCCGATGGACGAGGCCAGGCTGCTCATGCTGGAGGCAGGCTCCCGTTCCTCCGGCTCTTCCAGCGCGCCTTCCGGATACCATCCGGTGATCCCCGCGGCTGTGTCCGTGGCCCGGGCTCTCCGCACACTGTCCACGACGTTGCACAGAAGCGAGTTGGGTCGCAGTTTACGGCCGCAGGACTTCCTACACTTCGGGCAATTCGACAACTCGTCCGCCTTGGCTTCCCAGCACTGGATGATGCACACCTGGCAGAAGTGGTGTCCGCACTCGAGGATCACCGGATCACGGAACAGCTCCAAACACACCGGGCAGGTGAGCTCCGAGTGAAGTTCCTCAAGCGCGTTGGCTTCCTCCATTTTCGGCTGCGCACATAGTCCTGAAGAGAAACGTCTGATGGCAACACGAGTAGCCTAAAGACTAGACTGCTCTTCGGAGCACAGAGAGGGAGGGGTCTAAAGCTGACAGCAGTGCAAATGTTTTCACGGAAGAGGGCGTGCAGCAACAGGCTCGGTGCGGCCGCGCAGCAGATGGAGCTGCTACATGCACGGTCTTTATTAGCCCGGAGGTTTTCTTAGAAACTTTTCTTAGAATGACGGAACCACAACGAAAAACACTCAAATGTGACCTAATAAAGGTAATAACATTATCTCATATTCCATTAGAGATAATGATAAGTCACCCTTTTTGTTTACTAATGCCTTAGAGAACATTTATAAGCATTAATAAGAACAACGTGGGTAGCCAGGTTGTGAAAACTCACTCCAAGTCATTAATACAATCTCTCCAAGTCATTACCAGTTATTAATAAAGGGTAGCCTAATAAATATCAAGCCTGCATGTGAGAAACTCTTGACCCTTTCATTGATGATTCCTTATTATGTTAAGGAATCATCAATGAAAGGGTCAAGAGTTTCTCACTTTCTATTAAACAGCAAAAGTTAGTATAGGCCTAGGTCATCTGTAACCGTTAACTCATTAATAGAGGTTTCTCACAATAATCCAATTTTGATAGCCTATTTCTGAATGTTAAAAAGTTGAGTCCAAATGCTCATCAGAGGTGTTTCCAGAAGGTCAGAGGAGGAGTCCTCCTGATGAATTAAAGAGCTAAAAAGGAAATGAATAATAAAGGAAATCAAAAGGGAATTGTGGCCTTTTCTTTTTTCCTATTACAGTTCTTTATTTTGCTTGCACGGTATTTAAAGAAGTGGAAACAGGGCATTGGTTGCACCAGCTGTCAGTAGCTACTTTGAAACTTAGCCTGTAGTTGAAAGTTCCCCAGATCAATATCCTCTTAATATGACAGATTAGGGAGACATTTCAAAGGGTTTTATGTACACAGCCATGTTTTCATCAGGTCAAATGTTCAATGTATGTTTCCCTGGGTCAGTATGTTGAAATCACAAACCTACTGCTGATGTTATATTCCTTGAAATCTACGCCCTCAAATTTGCAGGCAAGACAGTTTTCTTGACTTTAGACACTGATATCTCAATAGGGGCACATATACATGAGCTTTAAGGGCTCATTAAAGGTTGGGTAGGCAGTTTTCTTTTGGCGTCATTAGGCAAAAATGCCATAGTGTCAGAGTGAAGCTGCAGTGACACAAACTTATCTCAACAGGTAAGTGAGCCAGGTGTTCAATACAAGTTTCAAAACACACCCTACATCCTCTGAGTCAGTAACACAAAACAAGGAAGAAGAAGGGAAACTAGCTGTCACAGAGTAAGTCAGTGAGGGGGTGGGGGGTGGAGTTTTATTTTTGCTGCTTTTGGGAGAGCAGGGGAGGGTCTTTCATTTTTTTTTCTTCTTACTCCATAAGTCTATTTTATTTCAGTCTTCCCTTGCAAGATTTATTATAAAAAAGATATAGTTACATCTAAAAGATGGCTCAATCCTGGGATCAATCCTGTCTCTGTAACCGGACTTTATTTTCCTCAACACTATCAAACAGGTAGCTAATGTCTGTTTTATGCAGCCAGACATCTAAAGCAGGGTCCACCTAAAATATGAATAAGTCTCGCTATTTTATAAATTGAAATGTAAGATTCAGCCCCCCTCCCCACCCTAATCATTTTCATACTGTCCCTAAGTAACACTCAGCAGAATCTCCTCTGTGCGGAAACAGAAACTATGGTAATTCCTGGTCATCCACAGGTTACAACTCATCACCAGTGACTGTAAATGCAGCGTTATTACTCACAGCCTGACCAGTTTCATTGACCTGACCATTAGTTTCTGTGTCCTGGATAGTCAGGCTGCTGCCAAGTGTCATGTCTCTGAGTGCTCACTAGATGGGCATTATAAACAGTCCACCACCCACATCTCAAACATAAAATTCAAGATTCACACAGTATGTGCTCCTTTTATCCCCGATCAAGTCCTGGAATTTCTCCTCAGGCAACAAATTTAAGACCAAATGTTCAGGCACTGTTCATAATTTTTGTATTGTATGTGCTAAGGTGATGCTTTATGCTATGAATTTATAAATGTGTCCAGGAAAATCACCATTAGTCCTGGTAGGGTGTATTGAAAGGATCGAGATCTTATTTTTGAGAGGGACGGGGAGGTGTTAAGGAGAGTCTTCCATTCAAGAGGATTTTTAAGATGAAATGACCTCATTCACTCACAGCTTACCAAGATAATTTGGGGTCACTCAGAGAGGCGAGGCTTAGTTTAAACACTGGTGTGCTTCTTAACAAGCCAATCAAAAAAGATGAAATTGTTTTTTTAGGGATGGGCAATATCATGAAATGTATTCAAATTTGATACTAATTAATACCAGGGACAGGATCAACAATATAAGTGGTTAATGTAATCTCATTTTTTATTATTTTAATAATTAATAGGCTTCTAAACACATTTTCATTGCCACTGAGTGATTTGCAGAACAGTAGGCATTTCTTTTTACTGTTCTCTGTAAATTACTTAATCACATACATGCATGTGACAGCTGTTAATGATAAATAACAAAAATGTTCACTGTGAATTCTTTGAACTAACAAATTGATCACTGTGCACATGGATGCAACAGCAGCAAAGAAGCAAAGAGTGAAACCAAAAAGTGTGTCCATGAGCACAGCACACTGATATGTTTTGTATCAGTCCTATTGACGCTAGTATCAATACTCAAAATAAGACTTAGAAACGGTAGTATCAGTACTTTTAGTTCTGCCCACCCGTATGTACATCACGGTCGAAAATCTACCTCCTGACCTTTATTTGTAGTGAACATCACTCTGGTTTCCCCCATATTTTTACATCCCACAATATAACAGTTCCTAAGTACAGTGAAAATATCATTTATGAGCAAAAGGACCGAAACTGAGGATTTCCCCACTAACAGAAGGCATGTAAAGAAATAAAGAAGCCACAGACTTTTGGTAAAGTAACAGTTGAGAAATAATGGAAGTAGGCCTTACTGTATGGAGCTTTTATATCTTTCGGAAAATATTTCTAGTTCCCACAATGAGGGAAGTTTTGATGACAGAAGAAATACGGAAGAGAGATAAGAGAGACGGAAAATAAAAGAGCTGACTTGCTCACTGGAGTGTGTTTGTGTAATGATATCAATTAACAAATGATTGCCAATAAACACCTGAGGATGCATTAAACAACTCCCAGAGACAGTTTAGGACAAGTACCGTACAAATGCAAGACTGCTGACAATCAAAATGAGCGTCTGTAAGCATGACAAGAATCTCACTGCAATCCACACAGAGCTCTGCGTCATGCAAGGTACTCCCATGATGCTTCATCTTTTTAGACAAAGTGTGAGAAAGCTGGGGACAGACACTCTGCAGGGAAATGCTGCAAGCCCTCAAGAGGTCTGTAGCCCTTCCAGCTATAAATAAATTAATTGGCCCTGGAGGGGACGTATACAAGACAACAACAACGACGTCTGTAGCATTTACCACAGTTTTTTGTTTTCAACCTAAATATAGGCTGAATGCCTTGTGTGTCAGCAGACCTACACGACTGGTGTGACATGAAAAGGATCTGTAGCATCAGACCTGGGAAATATCTAACTAAGATGCAGGTATTATAGTCTAGAATAAACAAATGTGAAACAAGATGGTTTCTACCTCAGCTGACTAATGACAAAAGGATATGCAGAGCCATTATTTCCCAGAAGGCAGCCTGACTGCTGGTTAACAGGGGAAGTTTGGGGTAGTGGGTGGGTCACCCACAGGGTTACTACTGTCAGTATATAATAAGAGGAAACCTCAGAGACAGCTCACAAATGCCTATACTCCAGACACTGAATGGACACAAAGGAAATATAGGGTTTATTTAACTCTGGAGCTGTGTCTGAGAGGAAGTCTGTCAACAAAGTCTGTGTTCGGTGACATCTCTTTCCAGCAGACATATATACAGCCGGCCAGCTGCTCTGATGTGCAGGATGTCTCAAAGGAAAAGGCTACAATTCTCCACGGGAGCTCTGCTTCTTCTTCTGCCCTGGTTTGGTGGATTGGTCCTTGGAGAGCTGAGCGACAACTTCTTCATGTGCCTTGATTTCTTCTATAATAATTCTCCACCACAGGGTATCAATGCAGCAGGATACCAGCCAATATGCCAGCGCTTCAAAAACCAGTACCGCTTTGCCAGCCTGTATCACCGTCAGCACCGTGCACCATTGTACTCTGCGTACATACTCAGTCCTGCAAATGGGAAACGGCCCAATGCCTCTTGGATGTATGAACCACAAGTGAGTAGGAAAACAGTGTGTGGCGTTCAAGAGCAGCTATTTTCTTTAAAGACTAACTGTACTCTGTTGGCTGTTAACTGTTTTAGAGAGGTGTTGATTCAACTTTATCATCAGTTTGGAGGCTGCAGTTTGTGATGCTGTTGAACTGTATTGTGTTGTACTGATAAGTATAGTTCTATTATTTTGTCCAACTCATTTATATCAATGAGGGTAGGTTAAATAACAGGGACATCTCTCTGTATAACACAATACAATTCAACAGCACCACAAACTACAGCCTCCAAAATTATCATAAAGTTGGATCAACACCTCTCTAAAACAGTTTCAACAAAAACTGATCATTATAACTGTCATGACGGGAGGATTTATTGCAGAACTGTTGTATTAGATTGCTTTAGTTTTAGCTGGGTGTACTTAATAAACTGGAAACTGAGTGTATACTGTGGAAAAACTGTGAAAAAAAGTGTTCTGACAAGGGCAGAGAACAGCCAAGCTCTAAATCTTTTATTGTTATTCTACAACACATCAATTTCTTTGCTACAGTGAATTCACTGGTGTTTTTCTATTAAGGCATTATGATATAGTTAAGTGTGTCTAAGTAACTCAGATTTCACAAATACACAACAATTCTGCATTTCCATGTAGACTTAATGGGAGTATTTGACGATGTGACGGAACACTACAAGTTTCTGTTTAACTGAAGTGTCATTGTGGTCAATGTGTGACTGGTGCGATGAAGATTTTGCCATAACCTTCGAGCAGAAGCAAAGGAGCCCTCTCTCAAACTGTAAATACAAAAATGCTTGTCACACACATTATCGTTTCTCTAAAAAGTTACATTTCATACGTTCCATTTAAATTTTTCTTTTGCAAACTACATGTCAGTGAATCTGTGACACACCCATTCAGACAAAGTAAGTACAGACTTAGACTCACATGACTGTTCAACTCAAACAGTATAAAGGATCAATAAGCAGCAAACTACTCTTTTGTAGCTTCTAAACTGTGACATGTCCTTCTCTCTCTTTGTTATGAAGTTGTCGTTTTCCCGTGCAAGCTCAGAGATGCAACAGTTCCAAACCCCCGTGGACCAGAACATGATTGAGAGCCAGGCGGTGCTTCAGGACTACAAGTACTCCAACTACACCAAAGGCCATCTCAATCCCAGCATGCACCAGAAGACTAAACAAGACCGCCAGGCCACCTTCACCCTGACAAACATTGTCCCTCAGCGAGCAGACTCCAACTCCGGCCCCTGGAACAATCTGGAGAATGAGGTGTTAAGAAAATTCAAGCACTTCTGCAACGGTTCGATGTATGTGATCACTGGAGCCATGCCTTATAAGTCTGAATCCCGCTGGATCAATAACAGGGTGTCTGTTCCTGAGTACATGTGGTCTGCCTACTGCTGCCCATCCTACAGTGCTAACCTTCCTGAGTCTGTGAAGCCCTTTTTTCCCACATATGCTGCAGTGGGAAGAAATGACCGCAACAGTGGAGAGGAGATTGTGCCAGTTAATGTCAAGGCGAGGGCCTCGGTGAGGGGCTATGACGTGAGGCGGATGTCTTTAGAGACACTGGAGGCCATCCTGACACAAAGGCTGGCCATGCCCATCAGTCTGTTTCATGGGCAGTGTCAGTAGCAAAGGTGAAAAGCTTTAGTTCCTTGTTGAAATGTCAACTGCTATGGGTGTGCACTGCAGTAGTCACCACATACAGCAGATCTCCCCCGTGTCTTTACCAGAGTCCCCTGCTCCCTAACTCTCTCTTTAATTACTGAATGAGTGTTTGATTAACCAGGACATGATGATTATCTCAAGATGGTTTGAGATTAATTTTTACAATGATTAGGGTTTTTAAATAAATATTTACGCTCTTAATATCTCAATATCATCTTGTAACATGTTCATAACTGACCCCATGATTTTACTAATAAAGCAAGACTGAAATGGGTGACAAGCCTTCTGATGATGCAAATGCGATGCGATCCAATGCCACTATGAACCGCAAAAATACTGTGTGACATGGAAGAGTCATTATCTTTTAGGACTAACTGTGGTGAGTGTGACTTTGTCAGATTGTTTTTTTTAATTAGTTGTTACCTTGGCAACAACTATCCTCCCATGTAACCCCCCCATGTTTACAAATATAATATGGCATTGGGACTCAGCAAAAGCCTTTACCAGTCTTCTTCCTGTTCCTTATAAGCACTTACACCCTTTAATTGCTGAGTAAACATCTGAACATTTCAGATAAATATGGTTTTGTATTGTAAAGTGCTACCAATTAATATTTTCCCTCTTGTTGATGTCAACTCTATGACTTTCTAATGAGATTTAAATGGGTGAAAACCCATCTGATGTTGATGTTGCTGATCTTGTTAATTTACCTGCACACGACTCATCCATTATACTCAGAGCCCCTTTGTGAGCAGGTACAGAACACCCCCCCAGTGTCTCGTCAGACTCAAATTCTTAACCAAGTGTTCCCCCTCAGTCTTTATAAACTCAGTTTAAAGTGTTTGATTAATACGCTGTCTTGTCTCATGATGGTTTGAAATTATTATTTTTGATGAATATGATTTGGTTAAATATGTTTTCCCAATGTCATTGAAACATGTTGAAACAGGATTTTTCAATAAGATCAAATGGAAGAAATAAAAGACCCTTCTGGTGAATAAAAATGTGTTTTTTTAATGATCTGACCACAGATAAAACCAAGCTGTCAATTATATTTTCAGAAAAAATCCATTGGTTTTAACATGAGTGAATTACTGGTTCAAACATATAAATGTACATTTAATTGCTTATTAAGGGGAGGAGGCGTCTGATGCTACTGAATAGATACAAGGCGGTTGATTGTGGATGCACCAGAAGCAAGAATAGCAGACTGGCTGCGTGCTCACTCTACCCAGGATTTGACCTCACCTCCGAGATCTAGAGGACCGTGGTAATTCGCCATCATGCAACAGCAGGACCATATCTGATTTACTGTGCCTGCCAAGGTCAAGGGAACTGGTGAATCCCAGATGTGGTACTCTTTTATCCGCCGAATTGCTCGTTCAACAAAAATACAGAGTCTGGCTAAGGCCCGGCTCGTCTCAGTTTCCTCTCTGCTGAACTGGCTTTGGTGCTTGAAAGGTGGGATGATCAATTTGGCCCCAACATCCTCCAACAGCTTCTCAGTGAGGAAGCCTTTGTCTGCCATAACCACATCCCCTGGCTCCAGTAACTCCAAGATTCCTGACTGCCTTGTCAACTCCTTGTCAGAGATTGCACCAGTGAATAATTTGGATGCAAAAGTGATTGCACCACAGGGTGCGACTCCAATCAATGCTTTGAAGGTGATGTAGCTCTTGTATGTGGAGAATGTTTCAGAGTGGATGGTATCTGCCTCCGGGCTCTCGCATCTCAACTCTATGGAGTCAACAATGACCCTCACGTTTGGGCTGTACTTCTGGAATTTCACAGGCATTGTTCGCCTCACCTGCTCCCGCGTCATCCAGATTTGAACGGATCCCAACACAAGGTACAAGTAATTGGACCATGTGATTAAAATACGACTCACTGAAGAAGTGCTCACTCCAAATATCTCTGCCAATTCTCTCTCCCTAAGGCCAGCAGCAACACGCAAGCAAAACATGAAGAACTCATCAATAAGCCGCAGTTTGCATCCTGAGCTTGGCCTCTCTACAGTGGCATTTCCAACCGTCCTTGCTTTGGACCAGTACACAATCCTGGATGCAGAGGGCTCGACTGATCTCCAGAAAACAAAAAAGATGTGTCTGGAGGAGAATCTTGTGAAATACCTGAAGTCTTCATCAGACATGCACCATCTATCCAGGAGGGTATGGCTTGACACCAGGTCCTCCAACACCTGTATTTTTTTCAGTGCGTCATCAAGTGCACCTAATTAAATAAAAGCAAATAGTAAAAAAAAAACCTTCAATATTTCATGTTAATAAATTGCACTTAAAAAAGCAAAATACATTTTTAGAAACCGAAGTTCAACGTTATAAATCTTACATAGTCAGCTCATATTTATTAATTTGGTAAAGACTATTATCTATTAATTAATATTAAAACCAGTTAGAAGATCACTGGTCAACAAGCAGAAAGGCCAATCAAACATCAGACTTTCCTAGATTTTCTGGAAACCTAAATGGTGGCTAGTTTAACTTTTCTTACGTCTATTTCAGGAGTTAAATACCCTCACGTGCCATTATTAAATACCGGTAACAGAAAAGTAAAGTTAGGACATTCTTCTCACTAACGTGTAAATTGACAAAACCCCAGCCTTAACGTTAGCTTGACTGCTAGCATAACTAATAGCATTATGCTAGACACCGCTTTATATTGCAAACATTAGGCTGTCAAGTTTTTGTAACATTGTCTTAGATACATCTACAGTGTTATTTCAATTATCGCGGACTCTCGGAGACTAATGTGGCTACTGTATTTATCTAATCCGTTAGCAACATGCTACACACACCTGGAGGAGGACGGTAGTCGTAGTCGTGTTCCCGCAACAGAAATGCCGCCTCAGCAACCTCCATTTCAACACCCGCCGTTTCCTCCACATCGCAGCCACTTCCCCTCGCCGTGTGTGTCTGACTTGGTTCATTTTCTCCCCAGTTATTCCAAAGAAATCTGGAAGGGACAGCCTGCGGTTTCAGATATTTGCGCCCGGATGCCGGGTGAGCAAGGACTTCATCCTCCTGAAAGTGCAAAGCGCACACAAAAGTACTGCCTTTCCTCACAGTAAATCCTTCTCCCTCGTCTCTTCTTATGGACGACATCCATCTCCCTTTTAAATGTTCGTCGGTGGGAAAGCTGTGGAACGACAAATAAGGCTGTTTCCTTTTAGAGTGTGAACAAAAAGGCACACAGCATGACTGGCTGCTTCTAGACTCCGCCATTGTTTAGAGTGCGTGTTAAACTGTGACCGGAAGAGAGGCTTCCCAACATCCGGTTTGCGCATGCGTGATGCAGTCCTATCCAGTAACGGGCGCGTGTGTGTGTTTGAGAGTCGTTTTCTAACTTTTCTTCTAAAACCTCACGATGACACCAGACTCCACGAAGTCACTGCAAAAAAATACACATACACATAAAACCACGAGTTGTTGTTTTTACACTTCGTTTTTTTAAATAAATTAAACAAAAGCCATATCAGTTAGAAAATGCCCTGATGATTTATGCCGTTCTCAAAATGAGAGAATTTGCTTGCCTTTTCAGTCACCACTTTTTTTGCTGGTAAGGTGGATGGCAGTGGTGGTGGTGGTATGGGTCAGTGTAGCCGTTGTGTGATAAGCAGGGTTAAAATTAAAGCAAATTAAATTGAAGAATTCATATGTAGACCAACATATGTAAACCATTTGTATTTTATATGGGCTCCTAGTATTTTACTTTCTTTTTATTTATTTGTTTTTTGGTGTTAGTATCAACTGATTAACAAGGCTAAAAAAAACTGGCCCGTGAGCCCTCTCTCTCTCTCTTTTTCTCTAGCTGGTATTCACCCTGCTTCTTTTCATTTTGCACCATTCGGCACAACAGCACACACAGTATGTCTCAAATCTGTGCATTGCTGATGTTACTGATTTCTACACCATATTGTTTATTTTGTTATTTTAAATAAATGACATTTGTTTAAGTAGATCTCTTGTGTAGACACCCGTCTTTGCACCTTCAAAGTGAGGAGCAGAGCGGAGTCATGTTGTGGTTTGTGGGCTGATACTGAGACCATCCCACCAATCTCAGAGGCTGAACGGATAGTTTCTAACTGAAGAGCTGCAAGGAGGGTTGTAGTCAGTGTTTGGTTACACAGCTAATAACTCAATTTTTCTTGGAACTTGGAGGAAAAGACCTTGGTAAGACTAGTTTGTCCAGCAGTTTGAGTCTGAGAGGATGTCTGTAGCAAAGTGTTTTCACTCTCTAATAAGCATCTCTAACTCCAGCACAGATACAGCCAGGTTTCTGGATATCTCAAAGGAAGATGCTGCAATTCTCAACAGTAGCTCTGCTTCTTCTCCTGCCCTGGTTTGGTGGTCTGGTCATTGGAGAGCTCAGCGACAACTTCTCGAAGTGCCTTAAATTCTTCTATGACAAAACTCCACCACAGGGTATCAATGCAGCAGGATACCAGCCAATATGCCAGCGCTACAAAAACCAGTACCGCTTTGCCAGCCTGTATCACCGTCAGCACCGTGCACCATTGTACTCTGCGTACACACTCAGTCCTGCAGATGGCAAACGGCCCACAAACATTTGGAAGTATGAACCACAGGTAAGGAAATGAATTCACATTTGTTATTCTAAAATGGAAGATCTCACAGACACAAGAAAATTCTGCATTTGCATGTAGATCTAAGGGGAATTTATTTTTGTGCTGTATGGTGGTGATGGTAAAACAGTTCCTGTTCAATACTCTAAGTGTTATTGTGGTCAGTGTGTGACTTTCAAATGCAGTTTTTGCCACTGCCTTCAAGCAGAACGTTATCTTTTCTCAGAGGAAATAAAGTGGCATTTTCTCCATTTTATTTTATTTTTATTTCATTTTATTTTATCTAGTTCTTTTCCAACTAGATGGCTGAATCAGCCACATGCCTGTTTACACAACAGAAGCACACAAACACTCACACACCGATTACACTCTGCTCAGCAATAATCAGCAAAACGCTTTTATGAAGCTTCTAAAAAGTGTTATCTTTTTCTTTCTCTCATTAAGCTGGTGTCTCACAAATACAGCCCCGATATGCAGCCTTTCCCAGTCCCAAATCAAATCTATGGGGTTGTGAGGAAGAGCCAGGCAGTGCTTCAGGACTTCAGGGACTCCAACTACACTAAGGGCCATCTCAATCCCAGCATGCACCAGAAGACAATGGATGACCGTAAGGCCACCTTCACCCTGACAAACATTGTCCCTCAGCGAGCAGGCTCCAACTCCGGCCCCTGGAACGATCTGGAGAATGAAGTGTTAAGAAAATTCAAGGACTTCTGCAAGGGTGTGATGTATGTGATCACTGGAGCCATGCCTTATAAGTCTGAACCCCGCTGGATCAATAACAGGGTGTCTGTTCCTGAGTACATGTGGTCTGCCTACTGCTGCCCATCCTACAGTGCTAACCTTCCTGAGTCTGTGAAGCCCTTTTTCCCCACATATGCTGCAGTGGGAAGAAATGACCGCAGCAGTGGAGAGGAGATTGTGCCGGTGGATCCCAATGTGGTTGCCAGCATGCGAGGCTATGATGTGAGGCGGATGTCTTTAGAGACCCTAGAGGGCATCTTGAGAACAAGGCTGAAAATGCCCATCAGTCTGTTTAAAGGGCAGTGTAAGGGTGACGAGCTCTAGTTCTTTGTTGAAGTCAGTTAACTTCCCTGCACACAGTTAATGTATCATAGCCAGTAGTCACCAAGTACAGCCCCCCTAAATATGATCTTGCAAAGTTAATATTTCCCTCTAATCAATATCATCTTGTAACATGTCCACTAAACCCATGATTTTCCAATAAATAAAGACTGAAATTGGTGAAGAGCCTTCATGATGAATTGAAATATTTATTTCTTAATGATATGACCAAAACACAAACATACAAAATACCAAAGTGTCAATTATATTGTCAGAAAAAAACAAGAGCATTGACTTTAACATGAGTGAATTATTGATAGAAAGACAAAAATGTACAATTTATTGATCATCATAAATAAGTACAAGCGAGATTGATTTGATTTCTCCTCCTATAGCGAAATGCCATGTACAGCTGACTTCCTGTCAACTTTGGACATTTGCCTTTTTTCTTTACTTACTTACTTACTAGTGAGTAAGAAAGGCAACTCCAAATCACTGGGAATAAAATTAGCATCTATCAGTCACATTCATCACCTAAATTCTACCACATTCAATTAAAAACCTGCTTTTTCTTTCCAGTTCTATCAGAGATTTGAAGGAGAGGCTCTAAAAACACTGGTGATTTTTCAGTTGCTCCACATCACTAAAGCCACTTCCACAGTTGGAGCACTGGAGTGTCGCCTTTTCACTGTTGTGTATGAGTTGGTGTCTCTTTAAGTACTCCACGCGACTGAACCGTTTTCCGCACGCTTCACACCCGTATGGACGTTCACCTGTGTGAATCCGCTGGTGCCGTTCCAAATTGCCTAGACGACTGAAGGTGCGCCCACATTGAGGGCACCGGTGTGGCCTCTCGCCCGTGTGCACCAGATGATGCCGTTCCAGTGAGCGTGAGTGTGTGAAGCGCTTCCCGCAGATCTCGCAGCAGTGCGGCCGCTCGGCGGCACAGGCACACTCATGGTTCTTAAGTGCCCAGGCATGGCTGAATGTGTTGCCACAATGGGCACAAGGGAAAAGACTGTCCTCTGCTCCACTGCTCTGTAATTGAGAGCCTCCTAGTGGACAGGGGTGCTCCTCCAGCTCAGCCTCTGAGGTGAAGCCTCCTCCACACTGTGGGCAGAAGTGAAGCAGGTCCCCGCCACCCTCCTCTTCCCCTCCGCTCTCCCCGACACTCCCTGGAGCAGACAGGTGGGGCAGGTGCTCTGACTCTCCCAGCTCCACCACATCCTCTCCAGCCATGACTGCAGCCGAGTCGCCCTCTCTCAACTTCTTCGACCAGCCTAACCTCAGCTCCACTCCCCCAACCACTCCAGCCCTCACGGCGTCCTTCAACCTGCCTTGCCCTATCTGCTCCTCTCTCTGCAGGGTGGGTGGCTGAGGCTCCAGCTCTCCATCCTGCTCCATTCCATCAAGACCAATGTACTTGGGGGCCAGGCTGATCTCGCTGCCTCGCACTGCCTCTGAGTCAGGGCTGACAGGCTGGGAAGCCGTCATGGCAGCCTGCTCGCGGCCTCTCTCAGCCCTCAGTGCGGACTCCAGACCCCTCAGCTCATCCATGGTCATGCCCCCCTCTGATGGCTCTGTTGAGCCCACCTCCCAGTCCTCCTCCTCTCTCTCTCCTGGATGAAGGGTCGAGGGACGATCTGACAGGTCTCCTAAGTAGAGACAGAGGGAGGAGGAGAGATGTGGAGGAGAGAGATAGAAACAGAGCTGGCATAAGCAATCATTACCAATTCCTTTCAAAGTATTGGTCTCTGAACATTTCACTAACTTCCCCTCCCTCAATCAGCGTGTCCTGGCCTCATTACCTTCGCTTTGGGCTCTGGAGCCAGTGTGGAGGCTCTTGTTGGGCAGGTCCATCTTCAAAGCCTCCTTGATTAGCCGGAGAGAGGCGGGTTGATAGCCCTCTGTTTGAGGAAACTGCAATGAGAAGCACAGAGAGTTATTAGGACAAACAACTCAAACCAGGTAGAATAGAACACTTCTTTCAAAATGGCTTGTTAACTTACATGCAACACTCATTATAGCCATATGTTAAGACCCTACCATACAATGCGCCTGGGAATAAAGCTATGTGATTAGTTATATTTCTTTAAAGCTATTTTATTAGCCATCAAAAACACCTTGAAATGACTTGACAGGGAGGCTAATAACACATTCTGCATGCTTTGAATATTTAAATACAGAAGAGAAGTGAAGAGTGGATCTGTGCCCTGCCACTTGGTCATGTTGTGGAATAGCAAACAGCTTTTCACCTCTTCCAGTAGTATTTCTACCTAAAAGCTTGCTGCACTTGAGATGTGGAGAGCCCTACTCAACAAGCTCTGGAAGCTAAATATCAAATCAATAGCCTTCCCTTTATCCACTACATCTCAAATCAGTGATTTGATGGCTAAAAAACACAAGCAAAACTCTCTCTGTATTATCTTTTTCTGTCTACGTTCTTTTTCCATTCTATATGAAGCTGCTGAACAGTGCAGAGATGCTGTGCCACTTTCTCCTCCTACTCCTCCTCCTCTGAGAAAGCCCGTCTCCCTCACCTCCTCTTTGATGTTGGCCGTCTCCTCCCCCTCACCGCTGAGGCTGCCCTCCCCTTCCTCGTCCTCCACCATCCCTCCCTCATCCTCTTCATCCCTGGGGAACTGGATGAGGTACATCTCCCTGGCCTCCTTTCCCCCTCTTCCTTCTGCTCCTGCTACCATCCCCACAGCTCCTCCACTTCCTCCCCCACCACCACCGCCACCACCTCCTCCTTCCTCCCACACACCTCCAGGCCAGCGTTTGCCATAGGCTGCCGCCAGGCCCTTCTTTGACTTGCCTCCTGTGGAAAAGAGAGAAAGACGAAGGAAGGGTGGGAGGGAGGTGAAGAGGAAGGAGAAAGTCAGGAGGGGAGCAGGAGAGAGGGAGGGCATGGGGAGACAGGAAAGAGAGAGAATGAAATATGAGGGGGAGAGAGATAAGTGGGAGGAGATGATTGGGAGGCCAGGAGACAGAGATGAAGGAGAGAAGAGGGTGGAGAAGTAGGAGATGAGGAGGAGGGGATTAGAAAGGCAGAGGGGAACAGGAGTAAAAGGGAGGTTGGGGGGATGGGAGAAGGGGGAGGAGGAGTGAGACCATGATGAACGAGTGAGGAGAGAGGGGGCGTAGAAGGACAGACAAGAGAGCAGGAAGGAGAGAAAAACACATGAAAGGGAGGAGAAAAGAGAGAGAGGCAGAGAAGAGAGGGAGAAGTGGAGTTGGCGGGGGCCACGGGGGAGAGGAGGAGGAGATGGAGGACATGTTGAAGGAGTGATGGGGTGAAAAGAGGAATGAGAGAGAGACAGACAGGAGACGTGGAAGTGGAGAGGAAGTGTGTAATTATGGTGGTGGTGGAGAGGAGCGGGAGAGGAGTGGAGTGGAGGAGGTGGGAGAGGGGGGGGGGGTGTGTGTGCAACGTGATGAAGGAGAGAACAGAGCAGGAGGAGGTGGGGGCAGGGAGAGGGGAAGGAGGCGAGGGCATGAAGGAGAGAGGAGCGGGAAGGGGAGGAGGTAGAGTTGGAGAGAGACAGTGAAGGAGGTGGGGGGAGGGAGAGGAGCAAGGCAGGAAGGGAGGGAGGGAGGCAGAGAGTGTGCAAAAGCACAGAGGAGTGGGAGGGACAGAATGCAGCGGAGAGAGAGAGGAGAGGGGGAGGTGAAGGACAGAGGGAGAGAACATGAAGAGGAGGCGGAGGAGGAAGGGAGGCGGGAGAGAGGAGGGAGGAGGGAGAGATCAGCTCTTGCCAGATGGTTTCCAACAAAACAAGTGCGTCTTCACATAAGCCCTGACTGCATAGCAAGAACCCTGTTTCTCACAGTAAAAAACACAATCGTACTGAAATATGTGAGATGTTTCAGCAAGGTGCCATTTAATTGCAAAGACAGCTCACGATACAAACCAGAGGTGACGTAAGCCTCCTTGTTAGGGAGGAAAGGCCATAAGAAATACTTACGGGCCACCTCAACTTTTCGTTTCTGCCGCCCTCCAGCTCCTTCCTCCGCCGCCGCCGCCGCCAGTCCAGCGTTGCGGCGGTTGGCAGCCCAGCCCATCCCGTACTTGCGCTCGGTTCTCAGCTTGTTCTCGGTGAGCCTCAGCCGCACTTTGAGAGCCTCGTTCTCCCTCCTGTTGAGGGACAGCTCCACCAGGTAGTCGTTCACCGTCTCCTGGAAGAGTTTGGTGATCTCGCAGACGGAGGCTCGGATCAGACTGTCCATGACAGCCGTCAGATGCGTCTCAAATGTGGACACCGATTCCTCCATCATCGTGGCCACAGGTTCGGGTGGCAGCGGACCTGATGATGGGTCGATAACAGCTGATGTCATGATCATGAGTTACATATAACACAGTTTTACCGCTGAGGTCGCAAAAGTTTCACTGTCTAATCGAATTCATAGCCACTTTATATATCCAATCGTATCCACAACGATAATGTTAGTTACAAAAATTAACTTTATTTGTCGCTGCTGGCTAGCAGCTACACAATCTTTATAATATCGACAGTAAAGTGAGATGGGGCTCACTGAATCCACAGCAACATTATGGTTATCCATATCTGTTGCAACTGAATTCAAGGCTATGCTGCCGGTCTATTCATAAAACAACGGCGGCACAACCTGCGTCAGATCAGCTTGTTGTAATAACTTACAATACTGATCGACAAACAATAATGTTGAAGTAGAAGAAGAGCAGCAACCCTCCTCCGTAGAGGTGGAAAGTGATCGTGCTAGCAGCCTGGCTAACGTAGCTTTGTATACGCACCGTTTGTTAGATGAGACCCGGAGGAGTAACTTAGACGTGAAACGGCGACAGACGGTGTGATTTCACGGATCGCGGATCAGCTTGCTCGTTGTTCATAAGCGCAGAGACGCGGCGACAAAGGAAAGCGCCATCCAACTTCTGCCCTCCCTCTCTCTCTCTCTCTCTCTCCCTCTCTCTCCCTGCCACTGTTTTCCTTCTCGCCTCCTTCAGCACTGCTTGATGATGCTTCAGACCACTGCGCATGCCCAGTACCGTAATTACCCTACACCCAGGAGCAGCCGCACCCTGTGAAATAAATACATAAACTCAGGCTTTTATACATCATTTTGTACTAAATGTGATCTCAACAGTGGGTGGCGATCATTATTTTTAAGAAAATAAGGAAATAATAACACAAAAATATGCTTCCACTTGGTTGGCCTTTTGTTTTGCGCGTGTCAACACAAGTGTCTTCCAGGATGGGTGGAGGCGCTGTGGTCATTTTCTCACATGATTGCACACCCTCCAGGAGAGGAAGACGCGTCTCTCGTCTGTTTTTCCGCCTGTGAAGCAGAATCGCCGCATATGCAGCTTGTGAAGGGGAGAAAGACAGCACTAAAAAAAAAAAAGGAGCAACCATGCCGATGTTCGTGGTGAACACCAACGTGGCCAAAAGCGATGTGCCGGCGGCTCTGCTGTCCGAGGCCACTGAGGAGCTGGCTAAAGCTATGGGCAAACCTGCACAGGTAGGCCAGGAGCGCGCCTATTCCTGCAGGATCTATGGTTTTCACTATGAAAGTAAATCCGCCTTAATTCTATGGATCTGCCGAGTGCAATAATACCAGCACCTGAAGCCTGATTTCTGTTTAACTGCAGCTAAAAGTAGAGATATGCCTCTTCACTGAATGAACAAGGTTAGTTGTGCAAGTATGCAAACATAGTCTTAGCATGGGTAGATGATTAACCAGCGGCGTCAGTTCACTATACCCACAAATTACAAGCAAATCTTCTGTCATGTCCTATACAAACTGATACTGAACATTATATGCCATCCAGATTAACTTTGTATCAGTTTGTATCAGTGATCTTCATGCCACTTCACAACATTAATAGGCCTAGGTTTACATATTTAATTATTATAGATACATATTTCACATGAAAGGAACTAGACTGCACGTGCACACCTTATTTAAACTGTGGGTTTCAGTTGTAGTCAAGTGTAGCTACCACTGAGGGTAATGTAAATATCTTTTAAATTATATTTTTTAAGAATAATATTAAAGAGCATTTAGACCATTACGTATGAAAATTATAGGGTAAGTTAAAATGAACTTGGTGAGAAAATAATTAGAACATTTCACAGGTATTTTTTGGATTCATGACTTCACTATTTCAAAAATCCTCACTGCAACCTTCACTGTAGTCTATATTTAATATGTGCCCATCTTTTTATAGTGCTGAAACTACAATGTCATATTTAGGCTCAGTTCTAAGATCCTCAAAACCTGACTCACATCACGACTGCTCTGCCCAGTGTGGGCTGACATCAGTTTTGTGTCTCTGTCTTGCATAAACCAGTACATTGCTGTGCATATCAACCCTGACCAAATGATGATGTTTGGAGGAAAGGGAGACCCCTGCGCACTCTGCTCCCTCACCAGTATTGGCAAGATCAGCGGTGCTCACAACAAGCAGTACTCTAAACTCCTGTGTGGACTGCTCAACAAACACCTGGGCATCTCTCCTGACAGGTAGCAAATGCACACAGCAACCAGTACATGTACTTAACATCATTTGATAAGTAAAGGTGACATGGTGACGGAAACACACAGACTATTAATGTGCAGTCTCATTAACCTATTTCTCTTTGTGTCTATTTCAGGATTTATATTAACTTTGTAGACATGGATGCAGCCAATGTGGCCTGGAACAACACTACCTTTGGCTGAGATGGAGGTCAACACACTGAAATAGAAGATCATTCCAATATTCTCCTATGTAGTACATGCATAGCTAAAACTAGCAAAATGATGAAGCAAAGACAGCTGATAATCCACTGGCCAATGTATTATATGACCATCTTAAAATCACTTAGCAGGACCCTTTAGCTTTGCACTGATTTTCCTTTTTTTCTTTTTCCAATTAAATGCAATAAAAAAAAAACCTGTAGACCATAAATTAGTCTCTGTGTTCCTTGATTGTCTAGCTTGGCAAAGACGCACTACAAGCCCAGTTGTTGTTGTTTTTTATTAGATTCAACCCTGGAAAACAACCAGTCAAAAATAATAGACCTTTGTCAATGCAGATGAGCGCAGATGTAATTGGTAACATTAAAAAGACCCTTTTAACTGCAGACATTCTGACTTGTCATAGTAATAAAAGCACAGGTGTTACTAATAACATTAATAATGGCTCCATTATATTGAAGTGTCCCAGTAAATCATGACATTGTGAATACGAACCAGCACGCACAATATATGAGCCTGATTCCGAAGCAGCTAAATGGAATTCAGCCATCATTAGTTTTATTATTTACACCTGTGATTTATGTACTGTGACATGTCAAAATGTCTTCCATGAAAAAGGCCTATTTAGCCTGACAGATATGTGTGGCACCGGTCATGACTTCCCACCTCTCTGAGCTTCTGAACTGTGTGAACTATTTAAAATAAGATAAAGGAATAAAATTAGGAAATATTCTAAGATGGAAAATGTTATGCATTTCATTTAGTGTTCTTATATTGTACAGCTGGTGTGTGTTTATATACAATCGGTTATTAGCAGTCACGGTAGGGATGGAATAATAAACAATATGACAATATATCCTTTCACTATAGCATAATGTTGTGCACCACACACTTGTGTGATAGATATACATTTATCTGAAGACGAAGAAAGCAACATTGCATTGGCAAAGACAGAAACAAGATGTTATACTGTTATATAGAACAAGCTGTTGGACACATTAGTTATGTAAACAGTTTGTAATCCTGGTCTAAACAACAAAGATAACATAGTACCACCTAATTGTAATTCTGTATCCACCTTGTCCCAGGTCATAACATGTGTCCATCAATTCATTGAGACCATCAAAGAGTAACACTTGTTCTAAGTAAGAAATTAAATGATACAAATCCATTTATTCTCCTTTAGTAGAGATTATTATTTACTGCATATGTTTATTTGGTGCAAAATATTGTTCCAGCTTTCACAGCGGGACGCATGTTGTTCTTTTCAAGTGCTCCTCTTGAGTTCTGAACTCTGATTTTTAAAGTTATAAACAATTAATTACTCTTAATTGAAAAAAAAAATTATATATTTGATTGAAAACTGGCCTGTAACTGCAGCTAATGTGACGCAATTACATTTTAGAAATCAGCCTGCATTTATTACAGCAGAATCTCAAAATAGAGGATAAAATTTAAAACCTTTTCAAAAGTCTGCATGCTCTCCCATCTGTTACAGTGTGGTAAATTGAGGCTCATAAAAATATCTCTTAAATTTACCACTCTGTGTTCCCATTATTTTCCACGGTTCGTCACTGCTCTCCTCTCGTATTTAGCGACCAGTTACAACATATAAGGACCTGGCAGACATATATGGAATATTATATCATTCAAGAAGGTGTACTTGAAAACAGGGGTTTGTATCTGTAAGCTTAGTTTTGCAAACTTGTACATTTTGTTTTCTGTCTGCAAACTCCGTTTTGCGAGTCTGCACATTCAGACACAGGCTGCAAACTCATTTTCACAGCTGCGGCGGCGAAAGTACTTACGAGCCTGTGCTCACACAAGCTTACGGACTTTTGACACATTTACCACGTGGTGTGTTTTGTAAACGAATCAGAGTATCCGCAAGGGAAGGAGGGCGGGACCTCCAGCTTCTGACCAATCAGTGTCTTTGGAATCGCTAAGCACAACGCAATTGGCCAGTCAACACTGTCAGTCACCCATGGATCTTTGCTGTGGCCGAGACTACACGGTCGTGTGTAGTCTCGTTTCGTACCGGGCTGGTTGCTACGGTAACCGCCCGGCTGGTTGACAAACAGATAGGTAGCGCCTGCGTCAAAGAAAATATTTACCTATTCCAACTATTTGGACAACCACATTTTATCTTTTAATCTTTACTGTTTTTAAATATTGAGCGATACAGCAAATACAAATAATTTATGGTAACATAAAAAATATATATATATATATACGTGGAAAGAAGAAGAAGAAGTACAGAAAAAGATGACGTAGAAATGACGTAACAGTTCCCTCCCTCTCGGGGTAGTCGAGTAAAAATGGCGGATAGACAACCTAGCGTGTGGTTGTAATACGTTTCCTGCAACGAGAGAAAAATTCAGCTGATTCAGTGTTTAGATATTAAATGTGGACGAGCCGGTTCATGTAGTAGCCTAAACTTGCTGTGGCCCAGACGAAGTGTCGGACCGTTAGTCATCAAAGTGCAGGAGTTCTCCTTGTGCCGAACGGTCAGTATTTCGCACAACAATTGCCCGCCATGTCTAACGTTACTTAAATGTTTAGCTTCTAACGTACTTTTGCAGTTTTTGTCATCACAGCGCCTTGGGGATGTTTACACTAACCTCGTGTGTGTGTAGCAGCAATCGACTTTTGGTCTTCTGTTCTTTCGTCGAAAGCCAAATCTATTTATGTAACTAACATTAGTCATTAACGGTAATGTATGTCAGAAAGATGAGTGATGTAGGAAAATTGACAGGTTAATCATCCGGGTTTCGCTCTTAACCAGTGAGCCAGCACCACCGGGTAGGGTCATCCCTGCTTTTGCTAACTGTACTGATTTTAACGTCACAGTTTAACCTTAATTCCTGATAGTCCTACCTAATTGCTCATATCCAAACAGTCTCACCACGTGTGTTGTGTGGCTGGTGAATTTCCCACTGTTCAAACAAATGGTCCACAGTCATATGCCTGAAACGATATCACCTCTACCCGGGTGCTGCATACTGAAAGTCTGTGAGGCAGTTAGGTGGATTAATGGGAACGGAGAGCATCCCTCACCCTGTTTAATCAAACATACACCCAGCTAAAGTGACCATTTAAATAATACGTAATAGCCATTGAGTGTGCTGTTTTGTAGCTGACCCTAACCTGATCTCTTATCTCTCTGTATAGGGGGAAAGTGATAGTGGTAAACGAAAGGTACAGTACAGTACCAGCACAGCTTCACACAAGTCTTTCTGATCAAGGACATCTGTTGCCAGCCATCGTCAAAGATGTCCGACTATCTGACCAGACAATTCAAGGCCCAGCTGACCACAACCATGGACTCAGTCCTGAGGAGAAGCGTGTTTGAAATAATGAAGATCTTTGAGAACAGCCTATATGACCATCAGATGGAGCTGGCGCGGAAAGGAGACGAGATTGCTCAACTTAAAATAAAGTTGCAGACAGCAGAGGTCAAGCTGACAGAAAGTGACCGTGGAGGTGACACAGGAGCGGAGATGTATAAAACTCAGATGAATAAAACGCAAAGAGAACCTGAAGGTGTTTTGAAAACCTCTGGACAAACAGATGTTCCTGAGATTGACTTTGAAGGTACAGTCTTTAAATCAGGTGAATAACTTGACAAAATAACCTGCTTTCTGTAACGCTTTATATTCAGGTCCTTGTAATAACATTACTATGTTTTAATAAGACTAATAGTCTTATGTTATCTAATGTCTGTATGTTAATAATAACATTATAAACACATTTATTGTTACATTAAGACATTTATAAGCACTTATAAGAAACTTGTTAACCATTTCTAGACTGATTATAATATATATTAATTAAAATATTAAAATTATATATAAGAAACTCATAAGGCTTTTATTCACAATCTTAAGCAGTCTATACATTGTTAACAAGTTTCTTATGTGTTTATAAATGTCTTATAATCTAAGAATAAACTTGTTTGTGGTGCTACTATTAACACCTATATAGTCTTATTAATACATAATAATGTTATGTATTTGTACTTAATCTTTTTGTAAAGATTTGTTTTTACTTTGATGTCTTTCTGAAAACCTCCAATGGGGTGCATACTGCCAGATGTTTTCAGGTGCTAAATAAGTTAAATGGAGATCCCCTGTGTGTAATCAAGTGCGACAAGTAATTTTAAATGGAACACAACTATCCTGAAAGTTCAAGACAATTTCCAAGGCACTAAATATCGCTCAAAGTACAGTAACCAGTATCTGCCACAAGTTCATGTGAGGGTAGCAAAGAGAAAGCTGTATATTCCTTAATACAACATTACAGTAAAATGAACCTTATGGCTTACACATGCAGCTTGATCACGTTTGTGTCTTTGTGTATGGGTTTGTGCAGTACCTGATGACTGGTGTGCACCCCTGGGCTGCGAGACTGTGACCAAGCAAGACGTCAGCGTGTGTCCCAGCATTAGACTGCGCCAGCTGTCCATTCCTTTGTGGCACGTTCCAATCATCAAGCAGGAGGTGAGTAACTGAAGGGGGAAATCTGGATGTGGTGGCATTACAATTTAGCATCATAAACCAGCAGACCAAACTGCTGATGACAACTTGATCATTTATGTTATTTGCAGAGGCAGGCAAAAAAGTTGTCAGCACACACCGTTGTGTTGTTCAGTTTGTGGATCAGATCTCAGTGTGTTTTTTAAGGGGTTTATCCTTTAAAAATAAAAAAGTAATTATTTGGCAGATGTGCACAGCGTCTGGTATAAAAGGTTGCAAGAAGGGCTGAAGCACTGATTTGCTCTGTATTGACTGCCTGGCACTCTTTCATGATAGGCTCGATATATTGGATATATATTGAGAGTTCATCTCAGTACTTTAATTACACAGTTCTGCACGTACCTGTTTTCTTTGTATTTTGCATTGTTAATCATTGGAGATATAACCAATAACATCTGTATTTTAGGTGGTTAACCGTGACATTGACTCCAACCAGCGAACAAAGGGTTGCAGGAGATCCAAGAGAGGTGAGTTTCATTCTTAATGAATTCTCTTTTGCTCTCACATCCACATTTATATTCACTCATTTACACATTTATATTTACAGATAGTGATTTAATGATCCAAGGCTTCCTTTGTAAATAAGAACTGCACTGTTATCCACAATTCACACCAAAACTACACAGAATGTTTCAAACTTACCTATAGTGATTCTCTCCATGCAGATAGTTTTGATTTTGGTTGCTCAGGATTTGTCCATCTCTGAGATTACTGCCTCCACCCTCAATGGAGCAGAATTTAGTTTGTGGTGCTCACAGCGGTGAAAAATTCGGTTTAAAAATTTAGAAGCATCATCTCTTTCCAGAAAGTTACTCTGGATAATCCACAGAACACGCTGTAAAGAGTTTTTATAGGTATTGTCTCTTCACTAGAAATTTGATCTAGTCAAAACTGCTCAGAGTGATCTGTGGCTTATCCAGAGTACGGGTTGTGAAATACAGTCCTTTTTACCAGTTTGTGGAATGGCAGACAAGCGGCTGCAGGGTTGTTCACATACTTGCCTGTATACATTGTGTGTACCTGGAGGATTAAAAGGTATATGCACTAGGGGGCAGATTTTGGCCGAATCATGCCTGGCTGACACCACAATATCTTCCTCGAGAACTTTCGGATTTGGACAACGTAAACATAGATAAATGTTGATGACACTTGAGGTTACTATAATGTTAATGTTGAGATTATGGAAGATAAAATGGCAATGGCAAAAAGCTCTATTAGTTTCACTTCAGCATCCCACCATTGTTGTTGTCATTTGTTCAGTGTCTGTAGCTGGCCTTACATCACTTCCTGAGTTAACGCCACCAACATTCATGTGCTTAATAACATCATGTGGAAGCACAGCATTTATTTGTGTGAAGATGTGTGGTCTGAATAAAACCAAAACTGTCGGTATGGCTACATACTAGGAGGGGCTAAGTGAGAAAATTTCTTTTTTTTTTAAATTGGGTGAACCGACCATTTAAATGAGACATCCTAGTCGTAACAACATTATAGGTTTAGATGTGGCTCAATATTTTTTTAAATGCCACATCTTCATATTTGTATTTTCCCACTTCAGTTTTGTAGAAATCATTTGTCTTATTACTCTGTCTATCTAATTAAACCAGTTTGTTTTATAATAGACTGTTTGTTTTGTTATTTTCATGTCATCTCTCCTTTTTTCACTATTCATTTTTTACAATATTTTTCTTTCACAGGTTCCTCATTAAACAAGGGGCACAAACACACTCATGACAGAAGCCTACCAATGTGTGACCAAGGAACTCAACTTCCAACAGTAAGAAACGACATGAAAATATTGCTCCAAGACATCAAATGGGAATATACTGACCTAACAGGCAGACCTACTACAGGTCGTAGAAGAAGACGAAGAATTTTAAGAGGAAAAGAGCAAGAAAATACACTGAAGAACAAAGGGGAGGAAAGACAAAACGCAGCAACTGAGACCAAGTCTACACAACAGGGGACGGTGGAAAATGAAGGTGAAAAAAAGTTCTCCTGCAAGTTTTGTGAGAAGAAGTTTGATACCGAGTTTGGCCAAAGTGTGCATGCACGATCACACAAGAGGTGCCGTGGCTGCAAAAAAGAGTTCCCTTTTCCAAGTGCTCTTAAGTGTCATAAACCATATTGTAAAAAACTCAAGAAATTGTTGGCAAAGAAAGCACAGTCCACTGACCCTCCAAAACCTCAGTCCTGTGATGAAGAAAAAGCGAGCTCACCAAGCAAAAAACAGGTGATTAGGAAGGAAAGCACACCTTCCTCTAGCAACAACCGTGAATCATCTATCCAGAAAGATGGATCCACCAAAAAGCACTGTGTACACTGCAATAAGAAGTTTTTTTCACATTGCAGATTCAAAGAGCACATGCGTGTTCATACTGGTGAAAAGCCATTTCCTTGCAGCATGTGCCCAAAGAAATTCCGCATTAATCAGTCACTCAAAAAGCACGTAATGAGAATGCACATAGACCAAGTGAGTTCCAGTGAGACCATTGGAGACCTTGCATGGACCAAACCTTTAGAGGAAATTGAGGATAATCAAGAGGATTTGATTTCTTCCAACAAAGACACAAGTCAAGCAATCAACCATAACAATGTTCAGAGACAATGCAGTCCAGTCAAAAAGAAGAGTCCAGGATGGCAAACAATGGGCACACGGTGCACTAACGGTTTCATGTGCTTAGTGTGTAAGATGCGCGTGAGAAACAAATACAGGTTGACTGAACACTTTTACACCCACATAGGGGAGGGGCCCATCAAGTGTGAGAAGAAACCCCCCCCACAAACGAGGTATAATAAGCATACCTCGTTTCAGGATGTGGAGCGTTACCATAAGTAAGCCAGTATACAGTTAGCATCACCTGTCTGTGGACATCAGAACACTGGATGTTGTCATTTATGCTTGTACTGATTGATGGTGGGGTTTTCCCTGCATTTAACATTTTTTTAAGGAGCTTAAATTAAGCTATTCTGTTGTTTTTTCTATTTTGAGATGTAGTAATAAGATCAGTATATAAATCACTAATACTTGTCCAAATACATGCAGCACTATGGAATAGGAGAACCACAGACTGAGCCCTGCAAGTCTTTGATAGTGACTGTTGTAGTTTAACATCACACTTATTGTGTCATTTCAATCTAAAGTAAGGTCCCAGAGGTGAAACATCAGTGTCTCTGTCTGTGTACAGAGGGGTCCAGTCCACCACCAAGTACTTGTTTCAAACTTTTGGCCAAACATTTCTAAATTTTATGAATATTTTCACTAATAACGTGAAAAACAATTTGTATAGGGGTGGGCGATAGATGATAAATTTGGTAGTGACACACATTGTGATTATAGTAAATTCTTTCAGGAAATCCATTTAAGAAACCATTTATTGGAAACAATAATGTGATGGTTTTTGGCTAATTCAGCGAATACCAGAAAAATCGAGATACTTCATCATATTGATGCAAAAGTCATGATATCCAATGTTGCCTTAAAGCAGACCTGCTCTTTGACTAGAATATTGGCGGCAATGGTCTGATACATACTAAAAGAATAGCTACCTTGGTGGAAGCTGTATAACAAAATCTCTATCTGTTAAAAATCTGTCGTCTCGCAGTGTACAGTACATCGTCAAATCCCCCAACTTGGTTGTATTTATTTTGTATTGTAAATGTCCGTTTTCTGTACATATTTGTCTTCTGTTCGCCTTAATCAGAGCTTGTGCTATTTGGCATAAGGTCTATGAGTTTAAGCAGAATTTGAGAAACTGCATCACTCAAACAGTCTTTCGTATCACACCAGAGTGTCTGGTGATGTGCTTGGTTGTGGAGTCAGACTTTTTGATCCAGCTTTGCGATGTTGACTGTATTTGCTGGACAAAATGTGATTGGTTGTCCTGTAAAATCTCCCCTGTTACTTGACAGATATCTGAAAACATTACATGGTTGAGGACTTCTTACATTCAAAGTTATGTTGTTATTTCATCTTATGCTTGAGTTCTGAAACAAGCCAGAACAGAAGTGAACATATTTTATGGTTTAAACTGTTCCAAACTAAGTTTGTTTTATTTTGTATTGTTTTTTTGTTTTTCATTGATCCACATGGAAATAATGGAAGACATGCTCTTCCTAATGCCTGCTTTTCTTTTTTCTTTAATAAAAGGGTTAAAACAGTGTTGTTATATTGTAAACATTACCCCAATAAAATCCATATTTTATACCTTGTCCTGCATATTGTTTGAGTAATATGAATGAGGGAGCAATGTGCATTTTACAGTAAGTAAGCATAGTACCACCTCCTTATTGAAAATGGAAGAGATCAATCTGAATGTTTATCTATACAACATTTTTTTTAAATATCTGCAGTATCTGAATCCCTTAGCTTTCTTATCGCGAGACTTGCCACAATGATCACGTCACAGATGCCAACCATACCAACCTGCTAGTTGGACGACGAGTCGCCGCATCTTTGAATGTGACAGAAGTGTTTTCGTGGATTTCATGTTAGCCAGTGAAGATATTTGGCCACCGACTGTCCAGAGCCATTGCCGACCTGCGTCTTTGGTCGTCTCCACTGCATTTACACAGTTAGCTCGAGTGCTAACTAGTACTGGCTACGCTTCGTTGGCTCCCTTGTTTACACGTTAGCTGACATCGTTACACTAGCTGACGCCGACTTTACTGCCTGTTTGCAACCTGTTTTCTTATAGCTAGCTGGACGTTGACTGTGTTTATGTTCTTGCTCTCTGTATTACACCGCATTGCGTGTCACCACTAACGTTAACGGCAGCGTTAGCTTACAAGATAAAGCATCGACACCATAGCTTTATTGAGCTAAAAACGCAGCACTGTCGAGATATATTTAACCACAAGGAGATTGGGTTATAAAAGCAAATGACTAATGGAAATGGCGTAACTACTTAGCATGGCAACATCTCATGGCAGTTCATAGATGCCACAGCAGAGGAGCGTACAGTGGAAGCCACATCGCCCCTCAGCTGCCTCTGGAGGCCAACCATAGACGAAAACAGCGGTGTCAATCACTCGTTGATATTAAAACAACATCACTGAAACAAAGGACAATGGAGTCTGTAAGGAGTGCTTTCCACGCTCAACTGGCCACCGTCATGGACTCGCTGCTGGCAGCCGCTGTGTGCGAGATCGCCAAGATCTTTGAGGGCAGCCTGTGTGAACAGCAGGCGGAGCTAGTGCAGAAAACGGAGGAGATCTCCGTCCTCCGAGGCAAGCTGGAGAAAGTCGAGAGGAAGCAGAAGGCGAAGGGTGGAGGGAGCGAGGAAGGGGAGATGTCATCAGGAGACAGAGATGGTAGCTTGAGGCAGCAGGCTCTGACAGGATCAGGTAATACAGCCCACTTGGTCAAGTCAGGAGTTAAGTTCATGGATAACTCACGTTGGTCATTGTTGTAGCACAGAAGAGTAAAAAACTTAATAGAAGTGGACATACAGTATGATCATAGTCTAGGATAATCTTGTATCCTAGGCTGTATTTCAAACCAATCCATCTTTTTTTTTTTTTTTTTATCAAGGTCTGCTTATCCCTTGCATGGTTGCATGGGCAACAACCGCATTTTGTATTAAGATGAACCTGTTTTGTCCATGATTATGTAGCATTTGAGAACACTTCTCATAAACACTACTGAACTACACTGACCACCTACACTTTTCCTGCACAGGACTGAATGCTGGAAAGGGTGTGTCTTCTCATTCAGACCCAGTAGACGGACTCAGTCAGAGCCTCAGTGGGCTGAAAGAGGAGGTCACAGGCCAGGATGGAGCTTCAGTAAAACATGAGGTCAGAACCTGTCTTGCTTATCCATGATTCAAAAGTTGTCTGTCTTAATTACGTCTAAACTAAAGCAATTAAGCCTTTATGATTTCTGAACAGCCAGCACAAAGTGACATTTGCACCATGCCTTGCTGTTGGCTTTTCTGCATCTTACAGACCTGTTTTACTTATTCTCCGCAGCGTGCTGGATCACGGTCTTCCCTGGGGTCTGTCACAGTCCAAGCCCCAGAGGGGAGCCTTGCTGCGGACCAGAGACAGATAGATACACTGTCTGCCACACAAGGCAAGGCCAAATGTAAGAAATCACTACATTCTTCTTCTGCCCTTATTGACCATCTTTTCAATGCTAGGGCAAGATGACCTTGAAATTCTTTTTAGTGTAAGGGTATTTTATTATAGGTGGTGAGATGAAAGTGCATCAGTTGTCCTTGTCCCCCTAATTTCTCTGCAGTGTCTCATTGGGATCAGGGCAGTCGCAGTACAGACCACAGAACCCTCCAGGATCAAGCCTCCACCCCTTTCCTCTCCATCTCCCAGAGCGGACGTTGCTCCCCGAGGCCTGACCCAAGCCTAGCTCAACCAGGGGAGTGGTTACCGGGGTTGGACACCACCCGAGGTGGTGTGTCTGGTCTGGAGAACCTGCAGGCAGATGGCACCAGCTGCTCTGGTCCAGCTAGCAGCAGCACTGGCACAGATGCACCCTGCTTCCGACCTGGTTTTGGCTCTGACGAGACCAGCAACGAAGATGACGATAGCTCTTTCCCTTTCCTGGACCAGGAGCCTGAGAACCAGAACTCCAATCAGAACTCAGTCCAGGGCGTGGGGCAGAGGGGGGCTCGGCAGGTTCAACCCCAAGCCCCCTCTGGTGAATCACCATGGAGACCCAGAGACGACAGGGGTGGGAGAGGCCCCATCAATCACACACGTCGGGTCACAACGTTTGGCAACAGAGACCCTCTCAGACCACAGTCCAATTCACAGTCGCTCACGCTACGACACACAAACACTCTCAGTCACCCTGCAGCTCCTGGTGGAGGGAACGGACGACCTTACACCTGCCCATACTGTACCAAGTGTTTCACCTACCCCTCCCACCAGCGCAGACACCTTTTACGCCACACAGGAGTCAGACTGCATCCCTGTCAGTTTTGTGACAAGAGCTTCCTCACGCCCTCTGAGCTTACTGTGCACACTCGCACACATACAGGCGAGCGGCCTTTTGGCTGCGCTCAGTGTGGCAAACGTTTTGCCCGCAGCGGGAACTTGAGAGCCCACCAACGGGACGTTCACATGGGGAAGAGGCCCTTTGCCTGCACAGAGTGTGGGAAGAGATTTGCCCACAGGGGGAACCTGAGGGTGCACAATCACAGAGTCCATCAAGGAGATCCTTACTACATGGATGATCAGCAGGAGCCTGACATGGGCCCTAATCCCATTTGAAAATATTTTAAAAGTGATGGTTCTGCTGCACTTTAATTTTGTTTGCAAAATAAACCCTAGGAACTTTTTTTTTGTTTCAGGATTTCATTTTGTGTCCCACATAAACTTATTACTGAACACTAAAAAATAGTTTGAAAGTATTTAAGGTTTGTTTTTTCAAATTTTATGTGGGACAGCCATAAAATTAACCACCATCAAATTTTATTATATGTAATTAATGACTTACATGGTCATAGTGAATTTTATTTGCGTGTCTTAATTTTTAAATATGATTCAATGTCAGAAATATGGGTCACCCTAAAAGAGAGAGCTTTGTATTTAACTGTAATGTAAATGACTAGATATAATCATCCGTGAATAAGAAATATTGGCTATTGTTTTAATGTTTTCTCCAGGATGACCCTATCTTCCAATGATGTTCTTCCCTCTCAGTGAAAAGTCACTGAACAGGTTGAAGTACCTTTTCATTACTTGAAGTGAAAGAACTGCAAAATGATGTTTTTCATAAAGCCAATAAAGAAAATCTAGTTGGTATTAGATTTAGACATGTGGCATGCAGAGGTAGGATAGCACGTCTTTTCCTTCACAGTTGTGCTTATGTGCTGCCCATCTCAAACTTTTATTTAGACTGTGTTGTAAAATGGAAACGTGTTAATGCAACAAGTGCATAACCGTGTTGTTAAAGAAGAACTATGCTTTTATTTTACATCCTGTTTTTGCAAAGTGAAATTAAAAAATATACTCATGTGCAAACTATTTGTTCTCCTCAGCCTGAAACATTAATGCATTGTTGAGTGCACTATTATATAGTTGCATTATTCTTTGCCAGACACCAGGGGGCAGTGTCAACATACAAAGAATTTATAGAAATGGCTTTTGGACAGCATTTCAAATAGATTTTTGATAGAAGTGTTGCTCTCAGCATGTTTTACCATGTGCCCTATATTTTCAGATCTTTTTCCCTGATGTATGCACTTGTGTCATCTCTCTCATGGTCATGGTCTGCAAGCATGTGCTTATAAGGCAAAATCAGAATGTTAGTATGTGAGTCTTTGAATTACTGTTTACCTTCACAGAACCTAATCTATCTGCTGCAGTTTGGCTTTTATGTAAGTGTGTGTAAAAGCATGAGCAATCACCTTTAACAGAACCATGACACTTTTACCTCAATCTCAAGTCCATCATAAAACAATATGCACATGCCCTTTTGTATGTTGAGTCATCAGTCCCTGCAGTTGTTCCTTTTCTCCACATCGGAAAACATTCCTTCCTAATGTGATTTCATTTTAAGCGATGGAGACAAAATCCACCGCCTTGTTCTGTGTAAAAACAAAAAAAGTTCAACTGAGGCTTATATGAGGCCACAGCAGCCTGAGTTAGTCAAAATGAATGGGTATCTATGAAAGTTACAGTGTTTTTAACATGAAATGTAATCTTTATGTTACTAACCCTCCACTGCAGCTCAGCAAAGAAACACTGTATGGTGGAAACACAAAGAGGGAATTTTGTACAAATAAGACTGTAACTTTGGAAAATACCCACTCAATTTGATTAACTCAGACTGCTGCAGACCTCAATGTGGTTTTTGTGCCCGATCACTTACACAAAGGCCTACGTAAAGATGCCTCGAGCATGTGGGATGTGTGGAGGTTGGTGAGACATTTGTCCCCGTCTGTCTCACTCTCTGTTTCACACACTGTCTCAACTGCTGAGCAAGGCTTGGCCAAGCTGTGCCCATGTATTCCCCAGGCTGCTGAGTCCTTGGTTTGCTCATTGAAAGATTACATTCAGTGACCTCCTCCAGTGACCTCCCCTCCCCCAGGGGTCACCTGTGTCCTGTCTCTCCCTCTGGGTTTTTACGCTCACAGTTATAAAAATGAAAGAGTGCAAAGCCAAAGGCCAACCCTACATTGGCTCTAATACAGGACAGAGAGGAAGGCAAACATTACTAGGAATGGGTGCATGTCTCGCTTATAGAGTTTTATATTTATGGATTTATGAGTCATATCAGATCAATGTGTATGTGAGTGAACTACTGTTGTGAGAGGATTGAATCCCCACTAAGTAAAGCTGCAGGCTCTGTCTAAGTACTGTATTTATGTGCGGATGAAAGCATTGGGTCAGATAGAAACCCAAATCTATATGCAGGTTTGGGTCCCAAAATAGGTGCGTGTGTGTATATATTCACAGGCAGGGGTCACATTGGCTTTGCAGTGTTTTCTGTTTGTATATTTGGTTTTGTGTAATCTCCTTTCTGCTCTAAGCAGCTTTGCCCCGGGGGGGGGGGGGGGGGCAAACGAACAGTTGACCAGGCTGGAA